>JARQOC010000004.1:16548572-16590680 GCA_033576535.1 Allobates femoralis
ACATGACCCTGACTTTGTCCGGGCGTTCATTAAGCTCTACGAGGAGAAGGAGTGTCTGTGGCGGACCACACTACCCGAATATCGAAACCGGGAGGTGAAGAGGGTGGCCTATGGAGAGTTGCTGGCACGATCGCAGTGGATGCTGCCAGATTTGGCTTTAAACATGAAATTTGTGGAAAAGAAAATCAAAAGCCTGCCAGACAGTGTTCAGAAAGGAGCACGAAAAAACTGCTGGACCGACAGGCCGAGATGGGCACGGAGGAGGCCAGACGACCACAGCTGTGGTATTATGACCTCCTCCTGTTAACCCTGGACCAAGGTCCGCCTTTACGAACACTGTCGAGCAGGCGGAGTGCACGACTCTCCATGGCCACTCCCCAAGCCACGGCTCCGCCACAAGAGGTACGTTGCAAATTACAAGTTGGGATGACTACAACAATGTTGGGATTAATTAGTGGTGTAGTTGTGTTAACATATAGCAAAGCAGCTTGGGGCCACCCAGCTTTAACTACACAATGGGTAGTACTGTAAGGGCCAGGGAGGTGCCAATTATCATGTAGGCAGTTTGGGAAACACATATGGGCAAACACACATAAATATTATGTGAGGACAGTGACAATTGTTTAACCCCACACATTTAAATAGAGCTGGCTAAAGCTGGACACACTTCTTTTTGAAGGCTTAAAAACATGTTGCACAACACATAATGATGTAGTGTAGGCAATTTGAGGGCTAGGTCTGCTATTTGTGACACATGTTGTATGTGACTTGACAGGACACTCCTGACCCGGAACAGAGCCAGCCAGAGGCCCCCATTGAAGACACACAGCCCTCTACAGTGGCCGAGAATGTGATGCCAACTGCCAGTGGGGATCAGGCCACCACGGCACCCACTGTCGTCAGGTGCCGAAGAGTCCAACCGGCACCACCCCGATCCGAGCTGGGCACATGGGCGTCCAGGGTACTGATCCACCTGGAAGGTCAACCTACCAGTGCCATTGACCATCTGGATTCCACTTGAGAAAGACGGCACTACACCGTCGAAACATGTCGTGGTGACGGAGGTTTTTCTTAATAAAGGACTTTTCACTTGATCAGGATTCCTTACCCTGTTCTGAGTTCCCAGCAGGAGATCGTGCTATTTGTTCCACTGGTATTTCTCTCTCCCTGAGGGCACGGCAGGAGCTGCTCGTTCTTAGCCGCAAGGACCTGTATCGTCGTGGCTACGGCTTAACACTGGAGACATAGGACTTGTCTGACGGCAGCGCGCCCGGTCACATGGGACCTGGGAAAGCGGAGCCTGTGTAATACGAGGAAGTGGGTGGGGACACCTGTGGCCGACCGGCCCGGAGGCCGCACGGCGTGAAACCTCTTTCTTACATCAACTTGCAGACAGCCTGGCTTAAGGGGGAGACCCCCATAATCACTCATACTTACACCAGTGTTGTGCATGGACCGCACAACACTAGGAGGTTAGTAGACATAGAACCATAAGTTAACAGAGACTAAGGCGATATTGTACCATTGCGCCCCCTTTCTCTCCTTTTGTCTTTACCTACAGACACCGTTGGCAACATCGCCACCGATCGGCGTCATCGCCGTCGGAGGCCGGGCCCTCACATTCAAGAAGCCACTCAAGACATCAGAGTGGGCCCCGGTACCACTAAAATAAATTGAGCTATGTATGTGGCATTGCCACTCAGCCATATGGCTGTTTTTTTGGTTTTTGGCTTATTATTTATTTACTGTGCTCCGGTTGGGGCATCACCAATTTGTTTGTTATGTTTTTTATTTTCTACTATAACCAAAAAACATATTTGGTGATTGGCCTTCCAATGTGTGGGATATGTTTTTGTATAGAACCAGATTTTTGACAAATAAACACATTTGAGGACACAAAGATGTACTTGTGTTATCGTGTCAACCTTTCTTACGTAATAATGGTATGGGGTTAAACCCCGTTACAGGGGTAACAAATATTAAACATATACATACATTCACAAAAACACTTAACAAGGGTGCATGGTATAAAACACTGTATTTTTTATTACCACAATGGACCAACAGGGTCCATAAAATCCCAAAAGTCTTTACAACAAACCCAAAAACTTGGCTTACATTTTAAAATCACACATAACATGTCAGTATGAGGCTGGCCTTCTTGAGGGGCAGAGGTGGGATGGGCATGCTTGTATTGCTGAATGAGATGGGCTAATTGGACCAGCTTCAAAGCAGCTTCCTCATGGGCCGCCTTCAAGTCCTGCAGGGATGGGCCACCTACTGAGTATACAGAACATCAACATCAGCAACATGTTTAGGACACATAGCAGGTGTGTTTTCTTAGAAGTGTTTGCACTTACCAGGGGCTGTGGACCCACTATTTGGGGGGTTGGGGATGGTGAGGGGCTTATTTGCCAGTCCACCGCTTGGCTTGGGTCATCTGTAATGAGATCAGCATATGTGTTTATGTTTTGCCCATAACAAAGTTCCCGACATACAATTGAAGGGAAAAAAACAGAAAGACAGCTATAGTGCACAGTATATATGAGTAATATTGACATTACACCGACCTTCTTGCCCATTTGTGGGGTCGTCAGGGGACCACTGTGCCGAATTGCCACCACTCGACATCTCTCCTTCCAAGGGTGGGGTAGGTGCAGCTCTCGGTGTCCCTTCTGAGGTGGATGCTGTAGGACTGTGGGGTGATGTTGGCCCTTGGAGATGTGGTGGACTCGGGGGGGGTTTGCCCATTATTGTCTGGGGCTGGCAATTCCTCTGTGGGTGAGGCAGCTGGTGTTCCTGCCGGCGGTTGGCCTGGTGACCCTGGTTGGCTCTGTGGTGCTCCTACATCGGGGGATGGGGGATGTTCATGCCTTCTGTCCCTACCTGTTGAGGCAACAACATACTTAATCACAATAACAACATGGCCAGATATGTGGGGACTGAATAAACAGTGCTGTTTGCAGTTCATTAGGTCACGTTGAGTGCGCTTGCAAGAAGGCCAGGATAGGGCAACATAATGTCATATGGGGTAGGGTACACATATGACAATATGTGGCTAGGTAAAGTAGACATATAGGTTACAGGGGAATATAGGGTGTATGTGGATGAAGTAGGAATATGATCCTGCAGCTGCAGAGTCATGAAGAAGCTCTCACATGTATTGGCCCCTATATATGTTGGGGTGTACAGTGACATGTGCTGGCCTTCATATGTCTTTCTTTACACAGAAGGGTGTGTGTATGTTGTCATGCTAAATACTCACCACTTATCTGGGCAATCCTGTCACGCAGTTGGGTGATGCGTCCAGGCGTCTTGTATTTAAGATCTGGGATCTTCTTGCAGATCTGTTTTGGGGTGCTCACAACACCCAACCTCCTCTCCAGCCGCCTCTTCACCCTCATCAGGACAGCCTGCTTGTGGAGGCGTGGATGGGTGTGGGGCCCGTGACACCAGTAATCCCTGGTGTCACATACATCAACCAGGATAAGGAGCTCAGGCTCCCCCCACACTGCAGCTCGCCTGGGTGCTGCCATTTTACTATTCTGCAGGGGAAGGGAACGCACCAGGAAGGCGGTGCCAAAAGTATGACAACGTTATGGCGAATGAACGCACGGGAGAGATGTCACATGTTGACGGAGGCCCAGAGGCGCAAAAGCCACAGGATTCACTGTATGCTTGTGCGTCATATACTTAAAACAGGAAGGCTGCCACTACAGCTCTCTGATGCACACATTAGTTGTCATGTAATTGCGTTGATGTTAACACACATTGTTGCCCATCGCACATCTCTGGACTTTGAACACACACAGCCGCAAACATAGAAGCCACAGCAATGCGCTACTGTACAGTATGTACGCTCCTGGGTAATAAAGCCTTTGGACGCACACATCATCAAATATGGCGCCGAGAAACAAGACAACCAATCGGAACACTCGAGCTGCCACGCAGACCGGCAGAGGTAGTAAATACGCCCTGAAACGCCTACCGGAATGGATTAGGCTATGTGTGCTGTCACTCTTGACATTGCTCATGAGATGTTACACAGGGCGATCAGCACACATCGCCCAAGAATGGTCACCTGGTTTCAGAGCTCTGATGTGAAACCAGGCGACCACTCGGATGTGTCGCCCTCGCCCATTTACATTGGGCGACGCATTGGCGATGTCGCCGGCGACAGGCCACGCCTCAACGTCGCCTATGGAATCGCCAGCGATATGTCCAGGTGTGACTGTACCTAAGATGCAAAATTACTGCAGGCAAGAGTTGTTTTTTAGCATGAAGCTTTTGGTGTACCCTAAGTTACGCTGCAACCTACAGTAGCAGCACTTAGATGCAAAATTAGTGCAGACAAGAGTATGTTTTTAGCACGACCCTAAGTTTTGAAATTAAGGCCCTGTAGGTGGACTAGTCAGACACAAACCGTGACTACAATAGCGTGTCTTTTGGCGTATCCTAAATTACGCTGCAACCGACAATAAGGGCCCCTTTACACGCGGCTACATATCTAGGGTGGCTACAGGTAGCTTACTGGTTGCAGTGAAATCATGGAGAGATTATTCCATTTGTACACAGCAACAAGATAGAACCTTGTCTCCATGATTTCACTGCAACCAGTAAGTTACCTGTAGCCACCCTAGAAATGTAGCCGCGTGTAAAGGGGCCCTAACAGCACTTAGATGCAAAATTACTGCAGGCAAGGGTTGGTTTTTAGCACGAGGCTTTTGGTGTACCCTAATTTACGCTGCAACCGACAGTAGCAGCACTTAGATGCTAAATTAGTGCAGACAAGAGTTGGTTTTTAGCACGAGGCTTTTGGTGTACCCTAATTTGAGCTAAAACCTACTCCTGCCTATAGTGAGCTAAATAAATCCCTAATGGCCACTTTACACGCGGCAACAGGAAGATAGAAAACGGCAGGTGTCGGAGACAATTGTACCTTTTACCTTCAAAACACCTTGAAGTGGCTGCGTGTAATTCAGGTATCTGCAAGGTGTTTTGAAGGTAAAAGGTACAACTGTCTCCGACACCTGCCGTTTTCTATCTTCCTGTTGCCGCGTGTAAAGTGGCCATAAAAGCACAGTTTTTGGGATGGATGAGCCTGGAAACCAGCCCCAGATGCGATGCAGGCTGGTATATACCCTGCCTCCCTCCCTACCTGTATACTGCTCTATTAGTCCTCAGAAGGACTGTTGTGGTAATTAGACTGGCAGCCCTCTGCCTACACTAGCTGAAAGGCCACAAATCTGTCCCTCAATCAGCAGCAGCTCTCCCTACACTGACTGTGGAGCAGAGTGACGAGCACAGCGCGGTCAGGCCTTATAAAGACCTGATGACGCTGTGTGGCCAGCCAATCACTGTAATGCCACAACCAACATGGCTGTGGCATTACAGTGTCTGTCAGCCAATCCCTGCATGCGGGCTGGCTCTGAAAAGAGTGCCAACATGCAGGGAGGTGGACCCAAGCATAGCAAGAGTATCGTGAGATTACTCGGTACTCGCCTAGTACCCCGAGTACCGAGATATTCGTGTGAGTACCGAGTAGTGACAAGCATTCTCGCTCATCTCTAATAGGGATCTGTTCTATGGGCAAAATAGTCATATCCCAAGAAATTTTATTGTGGTGTATCACAAAATGTCTTGAAAGACCATGTAATTCATATCCCTTTCTGACATTATGTCTATGGGAGTTACAATGATCATGCAGTGCTTGAGAAGTCTTCCCTATATAATGGTTATGACAAGGACATTCTATCATATAAACAACATAATCAGATTGACATGTCAAGTGAGTCTCTCTATTATATATAATTTCTGGCTCATTTGGTGATGAAAAATACTTGATATTATGTTAGATGGATTTGCAACATAGGCAGAGTTTCTTGTTACAACTGTAGGACCCACTTTTTCCATTATTTTCCAAACTTCTATTTTGTTTGCAACCTCTCTTAATCTATTATGGGCTATGAAACCTTGTATGTTGGGGGCTCTCCTAAAAGTCACACTCTGTGTAGTAGGTATATGTTTTCCCAAAATTGGGTCATTAGTAGGGATGAGCAAGTAGTGAAATAATCGGACTCGCTATACTCAACGAGTAGGTCCCAATACTCGGGTACTTGTTACGAGGAGCGAGTCCAATTTAAGTCAATGGGAAAAGTGAGTAAGCCAAGTAATGCCTCTGCGGACTCTACAAAGTGGCCTGGGGGCTGAGGAAAAGGCTGAAATGCCCCACATGATTGTTTAAAAGCCGTCCATAAAAAGCCGCCGGCATTTAAACAATTACTCAGCCTGATCCACAGCTTCCCGCTGTCTTCCATCCCGATCCTCCGCTTTCCCCACCGCCTCCCATCCCGATCCTAAGTTAGGATTGGGCAGGGAGCGCAGCAGCAGTGAGGGGGAGTGAAGGACCTGGGCGGGGAAGCTGGCGGTGAGAAGACTTCACCGCCGGCTTTCCTGTTCGGTGCTGCGCTCCCCGCTGCCTGATGCATGTTCCTCCCTCCCTAAAGCTTTGCTCCCCACCCGGTCCTAACTTAGGATCGGGCGGGGAGAGGGAATCATGGAGCAGGGAGTGTACATCAGGGAGAACAGGATCGGGATGAAAGGCAGCGGGGCATCGGGCTGAGTGATTGTTTAACAGCCGGCGGCTTTTTACTGCCGGCTTCTAAACAATCATGTGGTGCATTTCAGCCTTTTCCTCAGCCCCCAGACCACTGTATAGGGTCCAGCAGAGAAATGACTCGCATTTCCCATTGACTTACATTGTACTTGTTACTCCTAGCGAGTAATTACAAGGAAATTCGCGGAGTAACGAGTAGCCCGAATACCGTACTATTCGGCGAGTGCCGAATAGTAACGAGTATACTCGCTCATCCCTAGTCATTAGTGATTATATTTCATCTGTTCTTCAAGATATTCCTAATTTCCTTATTTTCTTTGCAGTATGTCGTAATAAAATTATACTCATATTTAGGGGTTTGTAAGGTGGCTTTACTCCTAATATTACCCAATAAATCCTTTTGTTCCATTAGGTTAGCGGTATTATATGCCTTCTGTGTTAGGTTTTTTGGATATCCCTTTTCCACAAACGTTCCCTCAGAATTTTAGATTGCTCCATAAAATCCTCTCTACGGGTGCAATTTCTTTTTATCCTCCTATACTGGCTAGAAGGGATGTTCTGAAACCATTTAGGATAATGTCCACTGTTATAGTGGACATACCCGTTCGCATCCACTTTCTTGAAGAACGTTTTTGTATATATTCTACCGTTCTCCAAAAACAGAGTCAAATCCTGATAATTAATGTTACTTTCATGTGATTCTGACGTAAATTGTAAACCCCAATTACTAGCATATATCAAAGAGGATTAACTTCTAAAATATAACTTTTATTTGATTTTGTTAAAAAGAAACCTATAGTTCATGTGATGGGGTTTATGCAATCCAAACCTTACCAAGGGGATCTAGGGGGGTGGGAACGCTGTCCCTATACTCTCCCTATCTCACCCTGCCTTGCAATGGAGTTTTAGACACGTAAAATTCTTGCTGGTGTCCCCATACCACGGCGACTGCCCCTCCTAACCCTGATTGCACACTAGGGTGAGGGGTTATGGGTCTCACAATTTCACACTAACCTAAAGACCTATTTGTCTCGTATATGTGTCATGGAAGTGCAAAAAGAAGTCCTACTAGTAGAGTCAATCCCCGTTACTCAGTGGAAAAAGCCACGTGTTTGTACAAAAAATCTGTTTCTTGTGATAGGGATCCCCTCTATCACAGGGTGTGTGTATAGAGGCGTGTTAGTGTGGTGACCTATTTTCCAATACCAACAATGGTTGGCAATAAACCAAATCTCAGATGAGATATATGTCACACTTTACCTATAACCAACACACACCCATAAGATATGTACATAAAACACTGTCAGAGACCAAAACCTGGCCCAGACCATAGCATATAGGACATATAAGACACACAACCGTGCCACTGAGGGCACCTGTAAGGCAGGGGTGTAGTACCCAATGTAGCTAGCCAGTAGTCACTTAGCTTAGCATCATGATGCCGCGTCCTTCACTCTACGCGTTTCCCCCACCGTAGTTCTCGTCGGCGGGTTCCTCAGGAGTGATCCTCCGCAGCACCGGGCACCGGTCTGTGCCCTGGGTTGCCCAGGTTGAAGGAGATGATGATCCTCCTTCTCCCCTTCAGTGTGGTAAATGGCGGCCCAATTACTACTATTTAGATCTTCAATGAACATTCCCAGATCCTCATTCTTATTATTCCATATAAAGATCAGATCGTCTATGTACCGTCTGTAAAAAACCATAGATGATGCAAAAAAACGAAGAATAAATGCGTAACGCCTCAAATACAGCCATATATCGATTTGCATACGTACCAGCTATTCGTAAGCCCATCGCTGTACCGTACCTCTGATGGTATAACTGATCCAAAAAATTAAAATGGTTATTATTCAAAACAAAGGTCACAGCTTTAACCAAAAATTCTTTTTGTGCTCCTGGCAGCCTCTCATCTCTATCACTAAAATGTTTGAAGCAGCGAATTCCCAGTGCATGTGGAATATTGGAATATAAGGTACATACATCAATTGTTAGGGTGGTTTCACATTAGCGTTTGCAAGTACAGCAGATGCTGCGGATAAAATTTATTAAATCCGCAAGCGTATTGCGCACTAATCTTTAACATGGAGTGCACATTCGTGCTCCGGGACATTTTTTGGCGTGCGTATGGCTGCGTATGCGTAGCGGCGCGTTCGAATTTCCGTCGCCGGCAAACGTTGAAAAATACGCAAGATTACGCATGCGTACAGATGCGAATAAACAATGCATTATTCTCTATGCATATGCAATCGTACACAAGGCCTTGCGGATGCCTGCATTTCATACGCATGCGTATAAGCCAATGCGCATGCCCAGAAAGAGATTTGCAGCACCTCCCATCGCCCGCCCATATCCCAGCCCACCAAACAGGCTGTATAAAGAGGGTTTCTGGACATTTCATGGTGTACTCTGTTGCATCTCTGCCTCCTGAATTGCCTCCTGGATCTCTGTCCGTGCTGGAACTATCTCTCCGTGTTGGATCTCTGCCATGATGGATCTCTCTCCGTGATATAGCTGGTAAAGTATACTGGCGTTTATTTTTTATTTAGGACTGGCTTGGTGGCTTGGCAGTCCATTCGATTAGTATATTTCATGGGCCTTTTTGTTTTATATATATTTTTTTTTATATTTTTTTAAGTTATATTATATATTATTATTATTAATTTTTTTTTATTTGTTGATCATTCAGCCATAATTACAGTTGAAAGCTGTTGTATAGGTTTTTTTCTTAGAAATTATTATTTAAAGGTATAAAGGTATCCAAAATACAGTCTGTATTTCTCTAGGCATTGTATATGTTTTCACTGCATAGTAGTGTACTTCTATAGGCCAATGTAGTTGCAGCCTGTACTCTGTGGGCCAGCCTTTTGCAGATGTCTCAATTGCTTGTGGCCTGTACTGTTGTTTGCTGGCTGTACTCTGGTTCCACCATTTTGGAGCTCTCCAATCAGATCTGGAGGGGAGGGATGGCAGGTGCCCTCCCCCTCCTAGCCCCTCCAGCTCCAGGGCCCCCCCCCGAACCCTTTCCTAACCCCCCCACCCAGCAGTAAAAGTCATCCGCTGGCTTTAAATGACTTACCGGTGGCAGGCTGCACCCGCCTGTGCACCCGCCAGTCAGCTTCTTCAGCCCCCTCCTGATGCAATCACGGGGTGGCTGAGGAAGCTGACACACCCATCCTGTGCCCCGTGTCCCCGCTCACCTCCCGGCGGGCTGCACCCGCCAGTGCACCCACCGGCCAGCTCCGTTGTGGGCCCCTCCTCCTCTCCTGGGCTCCTCCTCCTGGATGAGGTAAGTATGAATGGTTGGATGGATGGGTGGGTGCATGCATGGGTGGATGGATGGGTGAGTGGGTGCATGCATGCATGGGTGGATGGATGGATGTGTGAGTGGGTGCATCCATGCATGCATGGGTGGATGGATTGATGTATGGGTGAGTGGGTGCATGCATGGGTGCATGGGTGGATGGATGAGTGGGTGCATGCATGCTTGAGTGGATGGATGGGTGAGTGGGTGCATGCATGCATGGATGGATGGGTGAATGGGTGCATGCATGCATGGGTGGTGGATGAATGAGCGCATGCATGGGTGTGGTGGATGCATGGATGGTGCATGCATGGGTGGATGAATGTGTGCATGCATGGATGTGTGTGCATGGATGGATGTGTGCCATGTGTGGATATGTGCATGCATGGATGTGTGTGCGTGGTTGCATGCGTGTATGTGTGCTGCATGGATGTGTGCATGCATGGATGGATGTGCACATGGATGGATGTGTGCATGGATAGATTGTGTGTGTGCGTGGATGTGGGCATGCATGGGTGGGTGCATGGATGGATGTGTGCGTGGATGTGAATGTGTGCGTGCATGGAGGGATGTGTGTTGTGCGTGGATGCGTGTGTGGATGTGTGGATGCATGCATGCGTGGATGTGTGCTTCCATGGATAGATGTGTGTGGATGCATGGATGCGTGCTGCATGGATGGAATGTGTGCATGGATGGATGTGTGCGTGCGTGGATGTGTGCGGGGATGTGTGAATGCGTGCATGGATGGATGCGTGCATGGATGGATGTGTGCATGAATGGATGTGTGCATGGATAGATGTGTGTGCATGGGTGCATGCGTGGATGATGGATGCATGGATTAATGGATGCATGGATGGATGGATGGGTGCAACAAGGGATCAAGTGTCCTCTTGTGTAGTCTCTGGGATCATAGTCATGGTGCACTGTATGACAGATCATTGCCGTACAGTGCACCATAACTCTGACCCCAAAGACTGTAGGAAGAGGACACTTGATCCCTTGCTGCAGTCTCTGGATTGAGCAGAGGCGATCGAGCTTCGTGGGACCTTCGTTGTGGACTACGTTGGAGGCGATTGAGCGTCGTGGGACCTTCGTTGTAGACAACGTCGGATCTTTATAATAAAGATGGAGTCCGAATTTACTTTGTGGTTTTTTTTTTAGATAAAAATATTTTTCTCTGTGTGGTGTATTTTTTTGTCTGTTTACTAGAGATTCCTAATGGCCGGGTCTGCCAATAAAAAGCTGGCATTAACCCCTTTATTACCCAGTTTGCCACCAGCACCAGGGCAACTGGAAGAGCCTGGGTACAGTGCCAGAAAATGGGGTTTTAATGAATGCGCCATTTTCTGGGGTGGCTGTGGGCTGCAATTCGCAGCATGGGGGTCCCAGAATGCTTGGGCCTATCCATGCTGAGGATTCAGCCCCTAGCTGCCTAGTTGTACCTGGCTGGACCAAAAATATGGCGGAGCCCCACGTAATTTTTTTTCTAGTTAGTTCTAGAAAAAAAAATGGGCTTCGGTGTATTTTTGGTTGCCAGCCAGGTACAACGAGGCAGCTGGGGGTTGGTGGCAGTCCGTAGCTGTCAAGTTGAACCTGGCTGGACCAAAAATATGGCGGAGCCCCAAATCATTTTATTTTTCTAAAATCACTTCTAGAAATATATATAAAAAAAAGGCCTTCGCTGTATTTTTGGTTTCCAGCCAGGTACAACTTGGCAGCTGGGGGGCTGGAATCCTCAGCGTGGAGAGACCCAAACGTGGGCCCCCACGCTGCAAATTGCAACCCACAGTCACCCCAGAAAATAGCGCATTCATTATAGGCACCATTTTCTGGTGCTGTACCCCAACTCTACTAGTTGCCCTTGTGCTGGTGGCACATGGGTTCTCCATACATGACATGGTGTCCACTAACAATTTCAATGGAAAAATTGGCTCCAATTGTTAGCGGAAACCATATCACGTATGGAGAGCCCCTCCCTGTGTGCCTGAACATTGGAGCTCCCCACAAGTGACCCTATTTTGGAAACTAGAACCACCAAGGAACTTATCTAGATGCATAGTGAGCACTTTGAACCCCCAGGTGCTTCATAAATTGATCCGTAATAAGGAAAAAGTACTTTTTTTTACACAAATTTTCTTTTTTAATTTTTAACGATCAATTTGTGAAGCACCTGGTGGTTCAGAGTGCTCACTATGCATCTACATACCTTCCTTGGGGTTAGTTTCCAAAATGGGGTCAGTTTTAGGGGAGCTCCAATGTTTAGGCACATAGGGGCTCCCCATATGCGACATGGTGTCCACTAACAACTGGAATTGTTAGCGGACACCATGTCGCATATGGAGAGCCCCTGTGTGCCTAAACATTGGAGCTCCCCCAGAAGTGACCCCATTTTGGAAACAAGACCCCACAGGAACTTATCTAGATGCATAATGAGCACTTTGAACCCCAGGTGCTTCACAAATTGATCCGTAAAAATTAAAAAGTACTTTTTTTTCCACAAACATCTTTTTTTCATTTTACAGATTAATTTGTGAAGCACTTGGGATCTAGATTAATAAGTTCTCTGGGGGCTCTAGTTTCCAAAATGGGGTTACTTGTGGGGAGCTCCAATGTTTAGGCCACATAGGGCTCTCCAAACACGACATGGTGTCCGCTAACAATTTGAATGGAAAATTAGCTCAAATTGTTAGTGGACACCATGTTGCCTTTGGAGAGCCCCTGTGTGCCTAAACATTGGAGCTCCCCCACAAGTGACCCCATTTGGAAACTAGACCCCCCACAGAACTTATCTAGATGGGTGGTGAGCATTTTAAACCCCCAGGTGTTTCACAAATTAATCCATAAAAATGAAAAAAAGAACATTTTTGTGGAAAAAAATACTTTTTCATTATTACGGATCAATTTGTGAAACATCTGGGGGTTGAAAGTGTTCACCATCCATCTGTATACGTTCCCTGAGGGGTCTAGTTTTCAAAATGGGGTCACTTGTGGGGGAGCTCCAATGTTTAGGCACATACGGGCTCTCCAAACGCGACATGGTGTCCGCTAACAATTTGAATGGAAAATAGCTCCAAAAGTCAAATTGTGGCTCCTTCCCTTCTGAGCCCTGCCATGCGCCCAAACAGTGGTTTATAAACCACATATGAGGTATTCGGTGTACTCAGGAGAAATTACCCAACAAATTTTAGGATCCATTTTATCCTGTTGTCCATGTGAAAATGAAAGAATTGAGGCTAAAAGAACATTTTTGTTAGGAAAAATTAAAATGTCAATTTTTTCCTTCCACGTTGCTTTAGTTCCTGTGAAGCACCTGAAGGGTTAATAATCTTCTTGAATGTAGTTTTGAGTAGCTTGAGGGGTGCAGTTTTTAGAATGGTGTCAGTTTTGTGTGTTTCTGACATGTTCACCCCTCAAAGGGACTTCAAATGTGATGTGGATGGTGGAAAAATTAGAAATTACTGATGACCTTTGAACCCTTATAACTTCCCACCCCCAAATTTTTTTTTTCCCAAAATTGTGCTGATGTAAAATAGACATGTGGGAAATGTTATTTATTAACTATGTTTGTCACATAACTCTCTGGTTTAGCAGAATAAAAATTCAAAATTTGAAAATTGCGAAATTTTTAAATTTTTGCCAAATTTTTGATTTTTTCACAAATAAACGCAAAAATTATCGACCTAAATTTAACACTAACATGAAGCCATATGTCACAAAAAAAATCTCAGGATTGCTAGGATCCGTTGAAGCATTCCAGAGTTATACCCTCATAAAGGGACACTAGTCAGAAATGACAAAAATGCCAAGGTCTTTAGGGTCAAAATATCCTGGGTCATGAAGGGGTTAATAAAAGGATTAATGTAATGGTGTTCCTTTATTACTCGTAAACCATTTGGTAAGGTAAATAAACATAAACCATTACATTAGCAAAAATGGTGTGTGTAAAAACCTGTGATGTCCATGATCGCGCAAAACCAGAAAAGAAATGTTGGTGTATTGTTTCTCCCACTTGTCATCATGCATCTGCGTGTATACACCAGGAGAACAACGTTCACCGAGCTCAAGACCATGTCACAGAGCCGATCAATATGCGCTTGGACATGGTTATGTAGGGGGTCTATATGCATTGCATTGTGCTCCATCAATTGAAATTTAACCTAGCTGCTTTTTGACGATTAACTGCAGCCTTCAAGCGGGCGGGCGATGTTAACCATGGAGAATATCGGGTCGCTTGGCACAATGCTCTGTTAGCGCCCCACTCTTTACCATCTTCACCTGCCTCAAGGGTGAGTTAAAGGGACACTGTCCCCAGGTATTTGCCATCCCATCTGACAGCAGCATAATGTAACGATAGAGACCCTGATTACAGCGATGGGTCACTTACTGAGCTGGTTCCTGTCACTTAGATAAAAGTACTGTTTTCCCTGCTTTAGATTGAGCAGTAAATGAGTATTCTGGAGTATTTGATTAGTCCTACAATGGTAATCCCAAACAGATTGAACAGAGATTTTATGAAAGCTACACTGAGCAGCCCATTAAGAGACACATCACTGGAATCAGGGTCTCTATCTCTTTTTGATGCTGCTGTCAGATGAGATGGCAAAAAGCTGGTGACAGTGTCCCTTAAAGGGGCCTGAACACTTTAAAGCATGGTAAAGAGCAGGTATTTAAGCCCAGGGCTCTGCTTTTCGAACCGCTGTGTAACCTTATTTTACAGCGTTATGCCGTACTGCTGGTGAGTATGCCTGTTTGACAGATCACCATATACCATTGAGATACGCTCCAGCAGTACTGCTTGTTGTTGGTATCGCTAGATCATTGCTTTGAATTATGGTGCCCTCACGCCACTCTTGTTATTAAATGCAACACCTTGGATAGATGTGTGTGGACAAAATTGGACATGAAATAAAGGAAAGACAAAATTTCAACATTTAACGTTTTTAATTAATTTGAAGGTGACCAAATTAATTACCGTATATACTCGCGTATAAGCCGAGTTTTTCAGCCCAAAAATTGGGCTGAAAAGTACCCCCCTCGGCTTATACGCGAGTCATTGCGGGGGCTGCTGTATACAGCGGTATAAAGCAGCCCCCGCATCCCCAGTAATGCTGGGCCCCCCCCCTCATGTTCCGGTCACCTGTAAAGCAAATTATACTTATCCGCGCCCGCCGCTGCCGACATGCGATCCTCCATCTTCATGCATCTTCTTCCTGTTTCTGTGCGCGTCGCAGGCAATGACGTCATTCTCGGCGACGCGCACAGGAAACAGGAGGAAGTCGCATGAAGACGGAGGATCGGGATGTCGGCAGATGCGGGCGCGGACGGCAGCGGGACAATGATAAGTATAATTTGCTTTACAGGTGACCGGAACATGAAGGGGGGGGCCCTGCATTACTGGGGCTGCCTGTATACTACCACTGGGGCTGCTGTATATAGGGGCCCTGCATTACTGGGGCTGCAATACCACTGGGGCAGCTGTATATAGGGGCTGCAATACCACTGGGGCTGCAATACCACTGGGGATGCTGTATATAGGGGCTGCAATACCACTGGGGCTGCAATACCACTGGGTGCTGTATATAGGGGCCTGCATTACTGGGGTGCATACTGGGGCTAGCTGTATATAGGGGCTGCAATACCACTGGGGCTGCAATACCACTGGGGCTGCTGTATATAGGGGCTGCAATACCACTGGGGCTGCAATACCACTGGGGCTGCTGTATATAGGGGCTGCTGTATACACCACTGGGGCTGCAATACCACTGGGGCTGCTGTATATAGGGGCTGCATGATCACCACTGGGGCTGCAATCACTGGGTGCTGTATATAGGGGCTGCTGTATACACCACTGGGGCTGCAATACCACTGGGGCTGCTGTATATAGGGGCTGCAATACCACTGGGGCTGCTGTATATACCACTGGGGCCTGCTGTATATCATACTGCTGGGGCCTGTATACCACTGCTGGGGGCTGTATACCTGTGCTGGGGTCCACCCTCGGCTTATACGCGAGTCAATAGATTTTCCCAGGTTTTGGGGGCAAAAGTAGGGGGGTCGGCTTATACACGGGTCGGCTTATACACGAGTATATACGGTAACGTCATTTTGATCCAGAGGAAGGTAAAAAAAATCCAAGGTCCAAAAATGTTCCTAGACTGTAATATTTTAGTCCGATACATATCCTGGATCAAAAAAACTTCAAATTGTAATAGGAAATGAGATCGAACCTTGCAGTAAATAGTACACTTCAATACAAGCAAGTGAACACTGTACTATGAATATAGAGTTAACACTACAATTACACCATTAACAGGAACATAACTAGGGCATATTGAAAAGAGAGAGGTATATCAACACTTATTTTACGTTATTAAGGAATAGGATTTCTGGCCTTAAGAGCTTTATTAATCCAAAATACCACCAAGGACTAAAATTAATGCTATACTGAGAAATTGACATAAGCATTTTATGCAACAATCAAAAATGTATAAACACAACATCAACACATTTACACCATTTGGTTCTGCCAGGAAATACGTCCATTGTCCGAGACAAAATAAGATGCAAAATTGTCTATCATGTGGCCGACTTCAACGGTTGTCCTCAAGTTGTGTTCTTGATATTCAGGCAAATTGATTGCAAGAGGTTCATTGAGGTCAAAGTGGTGTCTTTCTCTCACTTGTACAAAATTGTGCAGTACAACGCAGGCTTTGACCACCTCATTGATTGTGTCTGTTTTCAAATTGATGGTAGTTCCAAGAATACAGTAGTAGAAAGCGGCACTCACGGATCTTTTCCAAAAGAACGGTATCCGTTTCGAGGACAATTCCTCTTCTACGGGCTCTACTAGAGGAATTGTCCTCGAAACGGATACCGTTGCTTGCACACCCCCTCCCTGCACACCCTCCCAGGTGGATGTATCCTAAAAATGTATCCTAAAAAGGATTAATAAAAAGCTTTTGGAGAAGATCCGTGAGTGCCGCTTTCTACTACTACATTCTAAACGCCTAATTCTACAAGCTGTGCACCAGGACTCCAACCACCATCATTCAGAACGGACAACTGCAGCATCCACAGGTCAGTGCCCTTTTCAATCTTCCTCGAGTTCCAAGAATACGCCATTTTGAGACCAGCAGTCCAAATGCACACTTGACTGTGCGTCCTGCCTGTGTCAGTCTGTAATTGAAAATCCTTTTTAAAGTCATGACTAGATTACGGCTTGACGAGGTTGCCATACATTTGAAATGCCTCATCACCAACAACAACAAACGGCATCGGTGGACCATAAGTGTTCGGCAGGGGTTGTGGCGGTGTAAAGTTGAAATTGTTAGAATAGAGTTTTTGTCCCATGTCCGAGTCTTTGAATGATCGGGAGTCATTAGATCGTCCAAATTGACTGATATCCACAGCAGCAAAACAACAGTCAGCGTCCATTATAGCCATAAGTACAATCGAAAACTTTTTTTTGGAGATGCAGTACTTCGATGAGCTTCCAGCCGGCTTCTGGCTCCGAACATGTTTGCCATCTACGACCCCCAAGCAGTTGGGAAATTGACAAATCTCTATGAATCTTGCCGCTTTATCCAGCCATAGTTGTTGTGGGGTGAGATAGAAGTTCTTCTTGAAGATCTTCACAAATTGCCCGACAGGTATCTTCAACAATCCCAGACAGCGTTGACACTCCAATCCGGAACTGGAAATGCAGAGAATATAACGTATCTCCGGTCGCCATGAATCTGACAAAATTTAATGGAAAAATACAATAAATACAAGATAGTGACACATTTTATATGGTGTGTATTTGAGCAAATATACGTACCGCAGGGTCACCAAAAGCCGTTCCTCCGCAGGAATAGATCGACAAAGCTGTGTGTCTTGCCGGGTAATGGTTCCTCTGACACGTCGCAGCAAATCATCAAAGCTGTCTTGGGACATCCTTGTGTAGTCACAGAACTTCTCCGGGTTCTCTCGAAGGTCCTGGTACAACGAGTGGTACACTCCACGATTCTCTCAAACTTCAACTATGGGGTGTTGCCATAAATGACGCCGACAACGTCGTGTTCTCCGTCTTTCTCTATGACGATCTTCTTCATAAGCCACAGCGAAGGAAATTGCCATGTTCATCGATAAAACAAGATCCGCATAGAAATTCTCAAAGCCAAGATTCATCTTGCCTCTGTGAATAACAGCAAAGATAGAGTTTCTTCCAGTGGGCAGGGTCTACTTATACATTGCCCTTAAGCCACTCCCTATGGGCGGGATACGTAAAAAAAATACCAGAAAAGTGCGGATGCCGCGAAAGAATTATTGAACGCATGCGCACAAAAAATGCGGATGACTATGCAAACAAAATCTGCTGCTTTTGCATGCGTTGCTACATGCGTATGCGCATGCGCAGCATCCGCAGCGCTTGCAAATGCAAATGTGAAACCAGCCTTACAAAACTAAAACCTCATTCCCAACGTATATCCCCTATCAAATTAATTAATTCTGTGGAATCCCTGAGGTACCTGTTCATATTTAAGACATGAGGTTTCATTGTCTCATCCAAATAAAAAGACTGTGACTATGAAATGATTATATATTGTTCTGCTCATTTAGATTTAATAAAGTTTTTTAGGAATTTTTAATGTTTTAATATGAAGGTTTTTTGGAAATATGTTCATGAATAAGTGTAATTTTGGATGTAATGGATTTTTTTATACTGATTTGTATATTTCTGCAACGTTTTATTAAGTACACTATATATGTTTCATCTATGGCAATGGGAAAAGGGAGCTTTTTCGGATTGGGGGTGACATGATGAATTTGCTCCACCGCAAACTACAAGTTTTTTCTAGGATGTATAGCTATAAGGAGTGTTGTATGTATGGAAATGATTTACATCTGTGATGTTTTCCTGATGAAGGGGCCAGAGAGACCAGAAACGTGTAGAAAATAAAAATCACAATCAATCCACAACTATTTTGATTGTCATATAAGGTAGCGCAGTCAATATTCCCTTTCTTTTTATTTCTGTTTTATATACATTTACTATAGCAGACTCAAGGCAAGATCAGAGGTTTTATTGACAATGACAAACATTAGCTAATACTTACGGTACTTGTTTCTCAGTTACCTTGAGATAAGAGAGTTCATCTGATAAGCCGTTTCAGTGGAAATCTCACAAATTGCAGAAAAAGCATGTTTTACATTATTAGGGGATGTGCACACAGTAAATAGTGGGAGCAGCAATTTCTGCTCCAAAAATGTCTCTTTTGGCTGGAAAAATTTGCATAATATTCACATTAATTTTGTCACTATTTATTTGAATAAATTAAAAACACTGAATGAATTGACATACAGTAAAAGTGAAAAAGGTTTCAAATCCGCAAGGAAAAAATTAGCAGCAGCGGGTGCGTCACTTTTCATAAATCTCATTAATTTTAGGGCCGGTTCACATTGGCATTCGTGTGAGTTGCGCAGGCATACGTCCTTCTTTCCTGGCATCGACATGCGTCTTGTGTCCCTATATTTGACATTGTGTACGTGGGGACATGCGCTGCCATCAGTTTGTAAGCAGATGCGTCTGCATGCGTCGTTTTGAGGATGCCGACGAACTCAACATGTTGCAGGAAACTGTTCATGTTTAAGACATGAGGTTTCATTATCTCATCCAAATAAAGACTGTAAGTACTCTGTGTGCAGAACTATTAGGCAAATGAGTATGTTGATCACATGATACTTTTTATACATGTTGTCCTACTCCAAGCTGTATAGGCTTAAGAGCCAACTACCAATTAAGTAAATCAGGTGATGTGCATCTCTATAATGAGGAGGGTGTGGTGTAATGACATCAACACCCTATATAAGGTGTGCTTAATTATTAGGCAAATGCCTTTGCTTAGGCAAAATGAGTCAGAAGAGAGATTTGACGGGCTCTGAAAAGTCCACAATTGTGAGATGTCTTGCAGAGGGATGCCGCAGTCTGGAAATTGCCAAACTTTTGAAGCGTGATCACCGAACAATCAAGCGTTTCATGGCAAATAGCCAACAGGGTCGCAAGAAGCATGTTGGGCAAAAAAGGCGCAAAATAACTGCCCATTAGGGATGGGCGAATCTACTCGCTAGGACTCATTACTCGGCGAGTAGTAAGGGACTCGCAGGACTCGGTACTCTGCGAGTTTCCCAGCGTTTACTCACACGACTCCAATGCAAATCAATGGCAAACGCTGACAAAACTAGGATTGCCATTGTCTTGCATTAGACTCGGCTACTGTGCCAGTGATAGCAGGGAAACTCGCAAAGTAACTGCTGTTACTTTGCGAGCTGAGTCCAGCTGTCTTCTCTGTGCAGCTCCAGGGTCCTAGAGCCCGCCTGCTCACAGAGATGATGTAGCAGTGCTGAGATTGTTCTCAGTCTGCTCATTCCCTGTGCATAGACATCTATATCTATGCACAGGGGATGTAGCAGAGAGGACATCGCGTTTTGGACTGCGTCGGACAGAAGAGGATTTTTTAAATTAAAGATGGAGTCCCTAATGGCTTTTTTTTTATTTCAAATAAAATTTTTTCTCTGTGTTGTGTTTTTTTAACCCTTTATTGGAGATTCTTAGTGGCTGGGTCAAACGTGGCCTGACATTAAGAATCTCGGGCTTAATACCAGCTTGTATAACAAAGCTGGTATTAACCCCTTTATTACCCAGCGTGCCACCGCCGCCAGGGCCGCTGGAAGAGCGGGGTTCAGCACCAGAGGATGGCGCTTCAATGAACGTGCCATCTTCTGGGGCGGCTGCGGGCTACAATTCGCAGCGGGGGGTGCCCAGAAAGCTTGGGCATCCCTGCGCTGCGGATTCCAGCCCCCAGCTGCTTAGCTGTACCTGGCTAGACATAGAAATTGCGCGGAGCCCCACGCATTTTTTTTTTATTATTTCATGAAATTCATGAAATAATTAAAAAAAAGGGCTCCCCTATATTCTTGTGTCCGGCCAGGTACAAATAGGCACCTGGGGGTTGGGGGCAGCCCGTCGCTGCCTGCTGGATCTGGCTGGTTCCAGAAATACGGCGAAGCCCACGTGAAATTTTTTTCTGACAAATCCATAAAACAATGTAAATAAAAGGGACTGCATCTTTATTAACCCCTGGACCATGGGCGAAGGGTTAATAAAGATGCAGTCCCTTTTTTAGGATTGTTTTATTGATTTTTCAGAAAAAAAATTACATGGGCTTCGCCGTATTTCTGGAACCAGCCGGATCCAGCAGGCAGCGACGGGCTGCCCCCAACCCCCAGGTGCCTATTTGTACCTGGCCAGACACAAGAATATAGGGGAGCCCTTTTTTTTATTATTTCATGAATTTCATGAAATAATTTAAAAAAAATGCGTGGGGCTCCGCGCAATTTCTATGTCTAGCCAGGTACAGCTAAGCAGCTGAGGGCTGGAATCCGCAGCGTAGGGATGTCCAAGCTTTCTGGGCACCCCCCGCTGCAAATTGCAGCCCGCAGCCGCCCCAGAAGATGGCGCGTTCATTGAAGCGCCATCCTCTGGCGCTGAACTTCGCCCTGGTGGCGGTGGCACGCTGGGTAATAAAGAGGTTAGGGCCAGCTTTGTATTATCAGCTGGCCCTAAGCCGGAAATTTATGGCGGTCACGCCAATATTAGACATGACCGCCATGAATTTCTATTAAATTGTTTTTAAAAAAACACAACACAGAGAAAATTTTTTATTAGAAATAAAAAAAAAGCCATTAGGGACTCCATCTTTAATTAAAAAAATCCTCTTCCGTCCGACGCAGTCCAAAACGCGATGTCCTCTTTGCTCATCCCTGTGCATAGATATAGATGTCTATGCACAGGGAATGAGCAGACTGAGAACAATCTCAGCTCTGCTACATCAGGCAGCAGGCGGGCTCTAGGACCCTGGAGCTGCGGCAGCCAGCACTCAGAGCAGACAGGACTCTTATCTGTGCGAGTTTCCCAGCGATTACTTGCAAAGTAAACGAGTCCAATGCAAATCAATGGCAAAACTAGGATTGCTTCAGGCTGAAGCTTCCGAGACACATCTGTGATTTGTAAATCACACACTACTCGCTATTACTCGCTTCCCCATTCATTAACATTGGACTCGCAACGAGTAGCGAGTCCCGGGCTCGGACTCGCTAGAGTCAAGCGATTTCGAGTAATTTAGGATTCGCCCATCACTACTGCCCATGAATTGAGTAAAATCAAGCGTGAAGCTGCCAAGATGCCATTTGCCACCAGTTTTGCCATATTTCAGAACTACAACGTTAATGGAGTATCAAAAAGCACAAGGTGTGCCATACTCAGGGACATGGCCAAGGTAAGGAATGCTGAAAATGACCACCGCTGAACAAGAAACCTAAGATAAAGCGTCAACACTGGGCCAAGAAATATCTTAAGACTGATTTTTCAAAGGTTTTATGGACTGGTGAAATGAGAGCGACTCTTGATGGACCAGATGGATGGGCCAGAGGCTGGATCAGTAAAGGGCAGAGAGCGCCACTCCGACTCAGACGCCAGCAAGCTGAAGGTGGCATACAGATATGGGCTGATATCATCAAAGATGAACTTGTGGGACCTTTTCGGGTTGAGGATGGAGTGAAGCTGAACTCCCGGACCTACTGCCAGTTTCTGGAAGACAACTTCTTCAAGCAGTGGTACAGGAAGAAGTCGGTATCGTTCAAGAAAAACATGATTTTCATGCCGGACAATGCTCCATCACATGCATCCAACTATTCCACAGCGTGGCTGGCCAGTAACGGTCTAAAAGAAGAAAAAATAATGACATGGCCCCCTTGTTCACCTGATCTGAACCCCATAGGGAACCAGTGGTCCCTCATAAAATGTGAGATCTACAGGGAGGGAAAACAGCACACCTCTGGGGACAGTGTCTGGGAGGCTGTGGTGGCTGCTGCACACAATGTGGATCATAAACAGATCAAGCAACTGACAGAATCTATGGATGGAGGCTGCTGAGTGTCATCATAAAGAAAGGGGGCTGTATTGGTCACTAATTTTTGGGGGGTTTGTTTTTGAATGTCAGAAATGGTTTTTTTTTTTCTAAATTTTGTGCAGTTATATTAGTTTACTTGGTGAAAATAAACAAGTGAGATGGAATATATTTGGTTTTTATGAAGTTGCCTAATAATTGTGCACAGTAATAGTTACCTGCACACACAGATATCCTCCTAAGAGCCAAATCTAAAAAAAACACTCCAACTTCCAAAAATATTAAGCTTTGATATTTGAGTCTTTTGGGTGATTGAGAACATAATTGTTGACCAATAATAAAAATAATCCTCTACAATACAACTAGCCTAATAATTCTACACACAGTGTATGAAATGATTATTTATTGTTTTGCTCATAATTTAATAAAGTTTTTTAAGAATTTTTAATGTTTTAATATGAAAGTTTTTTGGAAATATGTTCATGAATAAGTGTAATTTTGGATGTAATGGATGTTTTAATACTGATTTGTATATTTCTGTCGCGTTTTATTAAGTACACTATATATGTTTCATCTATGGCAATGGGAAAAGGGAGCTTTTTCTGATTGGGGGTGACATTGTGGCACCCCAAGGGTTAATGTGCCACAGAAACATCAACACAGGTTTAATCCCCACACAACACTACACTAGAAAGTGGGAGGAGCTTAGGTGGCACCTGCACTAGTGGGAGGAGCTAAGTTGTTTACCACAGAGCAGGCGTGACAGTTAGTTCAGAGGAGAGTTGGAGTTGAGTCTGGAGCAGGAGCAGAGCCAAGTAGAAGTGGAGGTCCTGAGAGGTCTGAGGAGAGGAGACAGAGTAACAGAGGAACATACCCGGGATAAAGAGTTACCCCAAAAACTTGACACCGGGGAGGCGCTTAAGACGGATACCGGATCCGAGGCTGTGCCTGACACAGACAGGACAGTAAACACCGGCATAGTGAAGGTCCACCATCTTCACAGCACCATAGCAAAGCAACACGGAGGAGTCAGTGACACAGAGGACTCAAGTTGCCCAGCAGATTGGTACCCGTGAGCAGAGACAGGGCCAGCAGTACAGCTACAAGCAGCAGCAGGGCCACACACAGCGCTTAAGTAGGAAGCCAAGGACCCGGTCAGGGTCGGAGCAACCTGGTACAGGCTCCGTGGACAATATTGTGATATACCATACACAAGTAAAGACTTGGAAAACAACAGAAACCATGAGTGTGTGTGATCCTTATACTGAAGCCCCACTTGCCCTCATATACTGCGATTACCTCTACTCTCATCATCTCTACTGCTACCCCTACTCTCCTGCAGCATCAATAACTATCCTCACAGACTTTAACTACTACTACCACTGCCCCGGGGAACCCAGTTCTGCCACAGGAACTATTCTATCCAAGCTGCTATCCCATCATCCCCGGAGGTTCTGCAGCAGCGGCGGCCCCATTACTGGCTGCATATAGTGGGTGGCGTCACGTGTGACAAATCCCCTGTAAATAACCCCCCATTTTATTGTGCGGGCCCGGGACACGGTCCGGACCAGGACCGCCGTGACATCCCCCAGCAGTACCCCGGTCCGGCACCGAGTACCCCGTCCCAGTGGGCTCCACAACATGATGAATTTGCTCCATCCCAGCTACAAGTTTTTTCTAGGATGTATAGTTATAAGGAGTGTTGTATGTTGGGAAATTATGTACATCTGTGATGTTTTCCTGATGAAGGGGCCAGAGAGCCCAGAAACGTGTAGAAAGTAAAAATCACAATCAATCCACAACTATTTTGATTGTCATATATGGTAGCGCGGTCAATATTCCCTTTCTTTTTATTTCTATTTTATTGACACCATTTTATTGGGATGACTGCAGCAAACCTTCTAATACTCTTTTGTAGTGATTGTGGCTTACACACCCCTGCCAGGTGAGTGTGTACCTATTGAACACTTCCAATTGTTATACTGGTAACACCCTAGATTGCGCCTTTTCCATTCCAGCTTTTCTTCTATAGTAAATGTATAAACATAAGAATATACCATTATAATATTTATATAGCACAATTAATTCCACAGCACTTTACATACATCAGTAATACTGCGTGCATTGAGGCTCTCAATCTAAACATCCTATCAGTATACGTTGGAAACCCATACTAACACATGGAGAACACATGCAGATATTGTCCTTGGTGGGATTTGGACTCAGGACCCTAGTACTGCAAGGATGCAGTGGTGGGCGAACCCAAACTGTAAGGTTCGAGGGTAATACCGAGCACCTAGTGTTTGGGCACAGATCCCGAATATGGACTTTCCTGGGAAGAGTGTGTTACAGTTCGGGGTTGGGTTTGGGGGTGGGGGGAGCTGAACAAATAAGGAAAATAGTTATTAAGCAGGATTATACTTACCGCGTCCCACCGCCCCGCTATGTCTACTTCTGGTTTTGCTCATTAACTTCATAGATATTCACTGTAGAGGGGCCCAACAGTCAATCACAGATGCTGTCACAGAGAATGGGCGTCTGCTCAGAGACATGCAGCAGAGCTGAAGATGTTCCTTGTGGATTGTGTCAGAGGCAGGGTTTTTTTGTTAATTAAAGATGGGAAACAGGGTTGTCTTGTGTTTTATTTCTAAATGTTATTTTCTGTGTTGTGATTTTTTACTGCTTACTTGAAACTCATAGGGGTTCTAATATTGGCCTGACATTACGGATTTCAGGCTTAGTGCCAGCTGCCAATACAAAGCTGGCATTAACTCCTTTATTACCCAGTGTGTCGCTGCCACCAGGACCACTGGAAAAGTCGGGGTACAGTGCCAGATAATGGCGCCTCTATGAGTGCACCATACCTGGCTGGCATACAAAAATATGACGAAGCACCAAGTAATTTAAAAAAAATTATTTCAAGGAATTATTTTATAAAAAAGGGCTTAACTGTGCTGCTGTTTTGGTGATTTTTTTGGGCCAGCAGATTCAGATGAACATATTGAACACAATGCACCAAACAAATTATGAAATCCACAGCAGAAACCATCTCATGGTTTTGGTGCTTTATTTGGCCAGGAGATGCAGATAAACACATTGAATACAATACATGCAGTTTTGTGCCAAAAGTGCACCAAAAAAGCATGAAATCCATGGCAAAAAACACATCATGGTTTTGGTGCGCCAATTTTCTGACAGCATCTGTGATTGGCTGTTAGGTCCCTCTGCAGTGAATATCCAGAAAGTTAATGAGCGGCCCCAGAATACAAATGGGTGGACGCCGAAAAGTATAATGCTGTTTAATAACTATCTGCTTTGTTTTTCAGCCTTCAAGCCCCCATTCCATAACTTTACAATCTGAGTTCGGGGTTCAGACTCAAGTTCGAGCCACTTTTAGCCCCGAACCCGAACTTTAAAAAAAAGTTAGGGTATGTTCACCGAACCCGAACATCGACATGTTCGCCCAACACTAGTGGTAAGTACTGAGCCACTATGCTGCCCCAATAAGGTGCTTCACGTGTGCAGCCATCTGTTTTTTAGCTGGATAACAAAAAACATAATGGTGAATTTATTAAGGTGTTCAATTTTCTGACATATAACAACTTAATATATCACAATATTTTTGTGCAACTTGAAAGACACGCAAAAATATTGCAATTGTCGTTTTTAGCCAGTGGATATCTGGGTTTGGCCAGACATTAAGGGTGCATACTCATGATCAGGGAACGCAGCGTTTTGGATGCATCGTATTGCCGATGTTTCCAAAATACTGCATTGTACAGTAGCAGAATAGTGGATGGGATTTTCAAGAATTCCCATGCCCACTATGCTTCTTCCACTGCAACATTATTTCAGCTGCGGTGCTGGTTGTGTGGCACCCCACAGACTGGTTGCCACAGTGGCATTGCCTTCCTCGGGGGGTAATGTCATGCTTGGAAGCAAGAAAGGGTATCCACACCAGGTAAGCCCACAGCATGCAACACTTTCCTGACTCCAGATCAGAAGAAGGACCTCTGCATCCGGGTTCAGGGGAGCTCCCCTATAAAATCTGGCCAGGGTGGGGTTAGTTAGTTTAGTTCCTAGGAGGACTGTTAAGACATACTGAGGGACCCATAGAAAAAGGTCTGAGGAAGGAGAGGAGAGGGCCTGGGGAGCGGAGCCAGTTGCCAGCTAACCCCAGAGCAGAGCATCTGAAAAGGACACCGGAGTCTGAGGTTGTGCGGGTATTAAAGGCCCAGCAGCCAAAATCGGAGGACGTGAGACTCCATGTCTCCCGGCCACACCAAAGCACCTAGAGGCACAGCAGCATCCGAGAGCCCAGAGACAGTTGCCAGAGGAGTGGTACCAGAGAAGGGCTTGAGCTGCCTGCCATATGGGTGAGAGACTTACCAGCAGGAGAAGAGGGTCACATCTTAGCCATAGGCAGCCAGGACCAGCCAAGAGGAGTGCAGCAGGGAGGCCTCAGAACTCACTGGGTGAGGAGATCCCCAACTTGTTTCCAGGCCACCCAGATTCATAATATCACCTGTGGACAGTGTCTTGGTCTGAACCTGCATCTACCAGTAAAATTAAAATAGACAATGTACTGTGAATCAGTCAGTTATTCAGCGCCCTCAGTCCTGCACCCCAATGGCCTACCACCAGGGGCGGGCTGGGCCAGGTGGCAGGGAGGCTTTTGCCCCCGGGCCGCCGGGGCCGGTAACAGTTCAGGGCCGCCGGGTACGTTATCAACAGCAATGCAAAAGTAAATCACTGGCGGCCGCGGCTATTCTTAGTGCGGGATGCGGCCACCGGTGATTTATCATCGTACAAACAATAGCCTTAATGCACCCAGCGGCCGGCACAGGCTGCCTGCAGCAAAGTCCTGAGGAGTGCTTACATTGCACTCACCCTCAAGACCGGAGCGCTTGACAAGCGCCATTCTGGGGCAGCAGGCTGGGCTGGTCTCTGCCAATGTTGGCTGAGGCTCCCAGCTCTACATGGCTGCTCGCAGGACCCTCCGCCTGTTGTTTGGTCGGCCGGCACCTTCTGTTTCTGAGCAGGTCCGGCTGCGTCACTGCTGACAGACAGAGCTCTGAGCAGTGGCCATGTCAGAAAGCTGTGACATCATGCAGCGCGCCCTGCTCCATTAGATTCCCGCCATGGAGGAGCTGAATGGGATACCATCAAGGGGGAGGTAAGCAAACGCCGATGTGTATATTCTTTATCTAAAACTAATGTGTGTGTGTGTGTGTGTGTGTGTATACATGCCTTGCTGCATCTGTGTGTGTGTGTGTGTGTATACATGCCTTGCTGCATCTGTGTTGTGTGTGTGTGTGTATACATGCCTTGCTGCATGTGTGTGTGTATACATGTCTGGCTGCATCTGTGTGTGTGTGTGTGTGTATACATGCCTTGCTGCATGTGTGTGTGTATACATGTCTGGCTGCATCTGTGTGTGTGTGTGTGTGTGTATACATGCCTTGCTGCATCTGTGTGTGTGTGTATACATGTCTGGCTGCATCTGTGTGTGTGTGTGTACATGTCTGGCTGCATCTGTGTGTGTGTGTGTATACATGCCTTGCTGCATGTGTGTGTGTGTGTGTGTGTATATACATGTCTGGCTGCATCTGTGTGTGTGTGTGTGTATACATGTCTGGCTGCATCTGTGTGTGTGTATACATGTCTGGCTGCATCTGTGTGTGTGTGTGTGTGTGTGTATACATGCCTGGCTGCATCTGTGTGTGTGTATACATGTCTGGCTGCATCTGGTGTGTGTGTGTGTATATACATGTCTGGCTGCATCTGTGTGTGTGTATACATGTCTGGCTGCATCTGTGTGTGTGTGTGTATACATGTCTGGCTGCATCTGTGTGTGTGTATACATGACTGGCTGCATCTGTGTGTGTGTGTGTGTGTGTATACATGCCTGGCTGCATCTGTGTGTGTGTATACATGCCTTGCTGCATCTGTGTGTGTGTGTGTGTGTGTGTATACATGACTGGCTGCATCTGTGTGTGTGTGTGTATACATGCCTGGCTGCATCTGTGTGTGTGTGTGTATACATGTCTGGCTGCATCTGTGTATGTGTGTGTGTGTGTGTGTGTGTATACATGTCTGGCTGCATGTGTGTGGTGTGTGTGTGTGTATACATGCCTTGCAGCATCTGTGTGTGTGTATACATGTCTGGCTGCATCTGTGTGTGTGTGTGTATATACATGTCTGGCTGCATCTGTGTGTGTGTATACATGTCTGGCTGCATCTGTGTGTGTGTGTGTGTGTATACATGTCTGGCTGCATCTGTGTGTGTGTGTGTGTGTGTGTATACATGCCTTGCTGCATGTGTGTGTGTGTGTTTTATATATGTCTGGCTGCATCTGTGTGTGTGTGTGTGTGTATACATGTCTGGCTGCATCTGTGTGTGTGTGTATACATGCCTTGCTGCATCTGTGTGTGTGTGTATACATGTCTGGCTGCATCTGTGTGTGTGTGTGTGTGTGTGTATACATGTATGGCTGCATCTGTGTGTGTGTATACATGTCTGGCTGCATCTGTGTGTGTGTATACATGTCTGGCTGCATCTGTGTGTGTGTGTGTATACATGTCTGGCTGCATCTGTGTGTGTGTGTATACATGCTGGCTGCATCTGTGTGTGTGTATACATCTGCTGCATCTGGGGTGTGTGTGTTGTGTATACATGACTGGCTGCATCTGTGTGTGTGTGTGTTGTATACATGCCTGCTGCATCTTGTGTGTGTATACATGCCTGGCTGCATCTGTGTTGTGTGTGTGTATACATGCTGCTGCATCTGTGTGTGTGTGTGTATACATGCTGCTGCATCTGTGTGTGTGTGTGTGTATACATGTCTGGCTGCATCTTGTGTGTGTGTGTGTATACATGCCTTGCTGCATCTGTGTGTGTGTGTGTGTGTATACATGCTGGCTGCATCTGTGTGTGTGTATACATGCCTGGCTGCATCTGTTGTGTGTGTGTATAATGACTGGCTGCATCTGTGTGTGTGTGTGTGTGTATACATGACTGGCTGCATCTGTGTGTGTGTGTATACATGCCTTGCTGCATCGTGTGTGGTGTATACATGTGGCTGCACTGTGTGTGTGTGTATACATGTCTGCTGCATCTGTGTGTGTGTGTGTATACATGTCTGCTGCATCTGTGTGGTGTGTATACATGCTGGCTGCATCTGTGTGTGTGTTGTGTGGTGTGTGTATACATGTCTGGCTGCATCTGTGTGTGTGTATACATGCCTTGCTGCATCTGTGTGTGTGTGTGTGTGGTATACATGACTGGCTGCATCTGGTTGTGTGTATACATGCCTGGCTGCATCTGTGTGTGTGGTGTATACATGCTGCTGCATCTGTGTGTGTGTGTGTGTGTATACATGCTGGCTGCATCTGTGTGTGTGTATACATGCCTGCTGCATCTGTGTGTGTGTGTATACATGCCTGGCTGCATCTGTGTGTGTGTGTGTGTGTGTATACATGCTGGCTGCATCTGTGTGTGTGTATACATGACTGGCTGCATCTGTGTGTGGTGTATACATGACTGGCTGCATCTGTGTGGTGTGTGTATACATGCTGGCTGCATCTGTGTGTGTGTTATACATGCCTTGCTGCATCTGTGTGTTGTGTGTGTGTATACATGACTGGCTGCATCTGTGTTGGTGTGTGTATACATGTCTGGCTGCATCTTGTGTGTGTGTGTGGTATACATGCCTGGCTGCATCTGTGTGGTGTGTGTGTGTGGTGGTGTATACATGTCTGGCTGCATCTTGTGTGTGTGTGTATACATGCTGGCTGCATCTGTGTGTGTGTGTGTGTGTATACATGACTGGCTGCATCTGTGTGTGTGTGTGTGTGTATACATGCTGGCGCATCTGTGTGTGTGGGATACATGCCTTTGCTGCATCTGTGTGTGTGTGTGTGTGTATACATGACTGGCTGCATCTGTGTGTGTGTGTATACATGCTGCTGCATTGTGTGTGTGTGTATACATGTCTGGCTGCATCGTGTGTGTGTGTGTATACATGCTGGCTGCATTTGTGTGTGTGTGTGTATACATGACTGGCTGCATCTGTGTGTGTGTGTACATGTCTGGGTCATTGTTGTGTGTGTATACATGTCTGGCTGCATCTGTGTGTGTTGTGTGTGTGTGGTATACATGTCTGGCTGCATCTGTGTGTGTGTGTGTGTATACATGCTGGCTGCATCTGTGTGTGTGTGGTGTGTATACATGCTTGCTGCATCTGTGTGTGTGTATACATGCCTGGCTGCATCTGTGTGTGTGTGTGTATACATGCCTGGCTGCATCTGTGTGTGTGTGTGTGTTGTGTTATACATGTCTGGCTGCATCTGTGTGTGTGTATACATGCCTTGCTGCATCTGTGTGTGTGTGTATACATGACTGGCTGCATCTGTGTGTGTATGTATATATGTCTGGCTGCATCTGTGTGTGTGTGTGTGTATACATGCCTGGCTGCATCTGTGTGTGTGTGTGTATACATGCCTTGCTGCATCTGTGTGTGTGTGTATATACATGACTGGCTGCATCTGTGTGTGTGTGTATATATGCCTTGCTGCATCTGTGTGTGTGTGTGTGTGTGTGTGTGTGTATACATAACTGGCTGCATCTGTGTGTGTGTGTATACATGCCTGGCTGCGCCTGTGTGTGGCTGGCTTTGGCTGTGTGTGTGGCTGTCTATGTGGCTGGCTGTGTTTGTGTGGCTGATTGTGTGTGTGGCTGATATTGTGTGTGTAGCTGGCTGTGTCTGTGTTTGGCTGGCTGTTGTCTGTGTGTGGCTGGCTATGGCTGTCTATGTTGCTGGCTGTGGCTCTGTGTGTGGCTGGCTGTGGCTATGTGTGTGGCTGTCTAGGTGGCTGTGTCTCTCTGTGTGGCTCTCTGCGTCTGTGTAGCTGTCTATGTGGCTGACTGTTTTTGTGTGGTTGTGACTCTGTGTGTGGCTGTGGCGGGCTGTCTGTGTGGCTGGCCACTGTGACATCCAAATGCTGTGCGAGTGTCCGACAGTTTTCTTAGATCACATCCATGTGCAATCTGTTTTGTTTCTCAGCAGCTATTACTGCTATTTACAGGAGCATTTTACAGTTGTCTCAGCTGAAGAATGATAATATATCAGTGAAAAAAAACAGATGCCTCTCGGATGGTGCGTGTGCTGTCAGTGTGCGGTCCATCATTTTGTTGGACTCATAGACTTGCATTGGTGAGTCTCGCACATGAATCGCAGACTGTCGCAGCATGTTGTGACTTTTTTCCCATCCAGAATCTGGATGAGAAAAAAGTGTCCGACACTCGACAATGTGTTTCAGACGTTGATTAACTGACTGCTCTGTGATAAAATCACACATTGCACTCATCCGAGTTTCACCCCAGTGTGTCCGTGCCCTAATAATAAAATCCATATAGTAATCCTACAATATCTGCTGGACATGATATGAGGAGGGTTTATGGCTCAGTTAGTACACACACCATACGTCATGGTATGGGGAGGGTGTATGGCTCAGTTAGTACACACCATACGTCATGGTATGGGGAGGGTGTATGGCTCAGTTAGTACACACACCATACGTCTTGTTATTAACCAGTTAATGCTCTCTTGTCCGCCGCACTGCAGTGTGAAAAGAGGAAGACAGCGAGACAGGCAGCGACATGGCATCAGAGAGCCCCTGACCTCGAAATAGAAGATCCTCAGATCCCGGTATTGTGACATAATATTAAGAATAATATGTTTTGCACTTATATTACACTATGCACTCCACAGCACTTTACATACATCATCAACACTGTCCCCATTGGGGCTCACAATGTAAGCATCCTACCAGTATGTCTCATATTGTATATCACCTTTCTTTGAGATCACCTTCACAAATATTGCATTTATTGCACTTGTCAGGTTTTGGATGTTTTAAGATTGCATTTGTTTGCAGGATGTCAGAATTGACTCCCAGAGCTGCTGGTTTGACAGTTAATGTCTTACAGCATCTTAGATTTTTTTTGCTTAATGTTACTTCCACGTTTCTCAATAGGGCTGAGATCAGGGAGACTGGTAGCCACACCATGGTTTTCTCTACTGTTATGTCCATAGCAGCCAATTACTCAGGGCTATGCTCTGTACCAAGAGATGGTGCATTGTCATGCATGGGGATGATTTTGTACGAAGAAAAAAAGTGGTTAGTCTAAAAGTATATATACTTTGCCGTGGTCCTTTTCACGCCTTCATGGACCCTATGGGGGCAAACTAGCTCTCTCCACATGATTACGACCCAAAACATGACTGCCACCTCCTTGCTGATGTCACAGCCTTGTTGGGACATGGTGGCGGTCATCTAGCAACCATCCACCACCCAAACCATATTGGGAACCTCTAGGAGGCTCCTCTTAGCTACTCCTCTGTCTGCAGGGGGGCGTGGCGCGATGGGGGGGGCGCACCGCTGACAGTGCCTAGGGCGGCAGGAACTCCAAATACGGGCCTGGCTGGAGGGACTGAGATGGGCCGCCGAGTACTTCCAACAGCACCACCCCCCCCCCCCCCCCGAGGGCTGGCGGAAAAATTTTGCCACCCAGGGTTTGTGTCGCCAGTCAGCCCCTGCCTACCACCGCCATAGACTATACCGGTTGCCCTGGGGAAGCGCTCCACCAGTGGGGAGCAATACCACCTTAGCTAGGTTTCCATTATCCCCAGAGGTTCCACACCGCAGCGTCAGCCGTCAATAGCCGAACATCACGGGTGGTGTCACAACAATCCCCAAAAACCATATTCCCCTAACTTTTATTGACACCGCCAGGGTCACGAAACGCGGTCTCGACCCCTGTGAATCCCCAGCGAGATCTGTAGCCCGTTTTCAAGTACCCCATGGCCCTGGGGGGCGTGTCAGTTGCATCTTTGCAGAATGTTAATTTCATGCTGCGGAATTGGGAGTGATCTCCTGTGGGTGAATGCAGGGAGAAGCCACCTTGCACCCACTGCAGATGGTGAGTACAGGGAGGATACGGTCTTCCTACGTTCACCCATGGCTTCCCTCAGGTCCAGAGGCAGTATGCCCAACACGCAGTACTTCTGGATCATAAGCACAAACCCTTAATAAAAGTCTTGTTTGGGACCCGGACTTGATTAAAACATGACCCTGAACCCCATAAAGTCAATAGGTACCAAAAACTAAATGCTATAAAAGGGTGGTTTTAAGGGCTAGGGGGCTACAAAATGAAGCAAAATAGTGATTACACTAGTTAAATCACACATACCTTGTTTCCCTGGAATTCTGGAAGTGCTCATTAAATCTTATGAATATTCACTGCTTCCCCCACTCACCCTCTGTAAAAGCATCTATGATTGGTTGCAGTCAGACTGCTATACATGCCCTCCACTCTCTCCACCCTCTGTGTGGACATTTGTGATTAGCTGCAGTTAGGCTAGGGTCAGATTTGCATCAGCCCCCAGCCTGCCAAATCTGTCAAAAACGTAGATTTTGGCAGGCCGAGCACATAACGTTAACGGCATGAAACACTATGCACCAGCTGTGTATTGTATCACTATGCATACCTGATGCCTCCCGCAGCTGCCAGCTCCACACACAAGTCCTGGATATGAGCTATTGCATAGTGCACAGTATATGTGGTTTGCAGCATTTTCCTGTGCGCTCTGCAATACCACATATCCGGTCCTTGTGTGTGGAGCCGGTGGCTGCGGGAAGCATCAGGTACCATAGTGATACAATACACAGCCGGTGCATAGTGTTACATGCCGTTAACGCTATGCATATATCCTGCCAAAACCTAAGTTTTAGATGGATTTAGCAGGCTGAGTGCTGACGCAAATCTGATCCTAGCTTCAGACTGCTCTATATGCCTTCCACCCTCTCCAACCTCTGGGCATCTGTGATTGGTTGCAGTCAGAATGCTCTACGTGCCCTCCACTCTCTCCACCCTCTTTGTAGGCATCTGTGATAGGTTACATTCAGTCTGCTGTCTGTATATTGTAAAAATAAATAAATGATAAAAACATGATGTGGTATCAAATCTATTTTGTAGCCAGTAAAAACCATCAGTGGGGACTGATATCAGGCTTGTAAGGGGCCAAAGACCATGGCTCTTATCACACTGATATTAGTTTGCTTTTACTGCTCTGGGTATCAAAATAGAGGAGACTGCACATTTAAATAAATATTTAAAGCAAAATAATGTGGGCTCACTTTTCATAACAAGCTCAGATAAAGCAGACAGCTGTGGGATGATATTATCAGGGTGGGATGGTCCATGGGTATTGGCCCGTCCCATCCATAGGGAGCGCATGTAATTTTTAAAATTATTTATTTAAAAATACTAATAAATAAATGATTGGAAAAAATTACTTGTGATTCTCCCCATTTTTAGTATTAGTAATGATTAGTAATGGAAAGGTGTCTATGAGGCACCCCCATTACTATTCCAGCACAGTAAATCAAAAGAATAAACATAAACCCAGAATTTTTTTTATTTGTAATAAAAAAAAACATAAAAACCCTCTTTCACCATTTTATTAACCCCTAAAACACTCCCACAGTGCTGACGTAATCCATATAATGTCTCACGACAATCCTTGGCTCCCTAAGTCACATGTCCCACTACAAATAAAAAGCAGACACGTGGCAATGGTGCCATCTTGAGACTGCTACAGCTTGGGCAGGGTGCTGCTGCTACACAGATATTAGCAAGTAGTTTATTTGTAGCAAGTTCAGATAGATTGGAGGGCAAGAGTCTACAATACTAGAGTGCATGTGAATGTGACATGCCCCTCCAGGGCCTTAGGATACTCGGAACCGGGCTTTGAGGCTTCATGGGAGTCCCGGGGGTAGAGACCCGGCTCCGTGACCCTGGCAGTGTCATTAAAAGATTGGTGTGGGTGACTCTCTTCTTTAGGGATGGTCATGAGGCTAGAAGGTTTCGTTATGGAGAGGATGACTGGAACTGGGGATAACTGTTTTACGTGACGCCACAGGCAGGTTGTGGCTACAGATGGCCGCCGCTGAACGACAGTTCCACATGGGATGATGGTAATGATGCAACAGTGTTGTAAAGCTCTATACGGGTAGGGCTGACCCCCCAGGGCAGCAGATGTTACTGAGTGAGTGTGTAGTTATATTTCAGCACAAGGCTTTCGATTCATCAAGAAAGGTCACTGACACAGGGGGTTGCAGTCTTTAGATTTTTACTCACTGTTACTGTGCAACAGCCCGCTGAGTGCTGGGTTCTCAGAGGCAGGGCTTATTATTATTATTATGATTTATTATTATTATTTATATATATAGCGCCATTATCTTCCATGGCGCTTTACATGTGGAAAGGCCAGACAAGGACAAGTACAATAAATGAGGACACTAAGTCCGCCATAAGATAGGGCAGCAGGGGAGGCCGTGTCTGAGGGTGAGCCAGGTCTCCGTGATGCCAATGAATGAGAGTTTTTTACAGATGAAGAAGTTTTGGATTACAGACTGAGCGGGCGTTCCAGAGTGCGCCAGGCAGGGAGACTGGGGGAGCAGGGTCTTGGGGAATGGGTCTAAGGTTGGTGTGGCTACGAGCATAAACATGTATAAAGTGAATAACTATATGCACACATGTGACTACAAGTACTACTGACTACATCCATGATTAGTGATATAACATACTTGTGCACATGCAAAAAATCTTTATTTTAAACATATGGAAAGAAAAGGAATTGTACATTTTCAAGAAGCAATATCCATTTTATAGAGTTTTATGAGTGTGAACAGACTTACAAGTCCTTATGTAAAGTATATAATAGACATACGCTAGTTTTATCTGAATTAAAATAAACTTACCAAAGACAGCCATTAACCAACAAAAGCTCAAATGCACTGACAGGATGCAGCAGGCCCGCCATAATACAGGTGGGGGCAAACCAGGTGCAAAATACCGATGAAAAAATCACTCTCCGCCTACAATATCATGGAGACTGTGGTTGTTGCTATTAGACATGCACACAAATGAGGTTTGATAGGGTGTTGGTCACACAGATACATGTGATGAAGAGTGCTTAGCTTTCAATCTATTAGTTACGCCCATACTATTAGATCAGGCAGGCTATTCTTGATGTTGCATTACGATACTGACCAATACATCTCATTATTAATTATGATTTTATATAATTTTCATAATTTTTTATTGAACATTTTCCATTTTTACAGAAGCTGCAGCCAGGCTCATTGGGGTGTATGTCCTGTGTGCTCCCATAGTCCTTGGCAACTTGCCCAATCTAATAGTAAGGGGGTAACTACTAGGCTGAAAGACAGACACTGTTCAACTGACATATCTGTGAGACTGATGCCTTATAAAAATATCATCTGTGTGCATAGCAATCCCACCCTCCATGATATGGTAGACTGAGAGTGGTTGTTTCATCAGTATTTTGCATCTAATTTGCCCTGCCTCTATCATGAGGGGTCTGCTACATCTCGTGCATTTGAACTTGTGTTAGTTAATGGCTGTCTCTGGTGAGGATTTTTTTTTAATTATTATGTACTTTTCTGTGAACTTTTATCTGAATTGCTAGCTGATAAGTGTAGAAGAGGTAACCTCACACACTTCTGACCCTCTGCAATAATAAAGGTTTTCTCTGTATAAAAATACAAAAACTTTGATAAAAAAGGGATGTTTAAAGGAGATTTTTAGGTTCCAGGCATTCGCAGATGCTGGCACATCTGGTACTTTTCTAAAAGTTCAAAGCTTGCATGTGTGCCAACACTTGGAAACTAGAGGAAGCTTAAAAACTTTCTTTAAATGCTTCATTAATATCACCAGGTAGAAAACTACTCATAGACCTGATGGCTGAGAACTCAGGTAACATATAGGAAAGCAGAGTTATCAGCCACTGGGTCTTCCTGCAACGGTTTTGGGCCCAACCCTTCAAGGAAGGTTTTAGGGCCATTTTAAGGTTTCAAACAGTTACTAGACAAAGCTGAGTTTGCCAACTTCTTAGCAGATTGTTTGGGTTTCTGATTCCAAATCTGAATTGGTAATTTTTGTGCCGAATATGAAATTTATGAACCTTGTTCAGGAGGGTTTGCTCAACACTTGTGATATATCCCTTCATTATAAGGCTGTCAGGCTACGAGCATCACATTAAGTCATACACTGCATATATGATGCTTCTGTGGATCCAGTTGCCACAGAGGTACTGCACCCCTGTTGAGGTGTAGTACCCCAATCTTGGATAGGGGGGACACAGACCGGTATCAGGACACCCAGACACGCACTACACTAAGTCCAGGTCAGGGTTAGGGTGACATTGCTCCTACGGGAGAGCACATTCCCTGTTCCTGTCTGGAAGGAGGAACCAGGGTAGTGGGGATGGGTGAAGAGGAAGTAGTTAGGAGGAGCACCTGGGAAGGAGTGAAGTCAGGAAGAACACATGTAGATGATGTGGAACACGTGACAGAGGGTATAAATAGCACAATGAAAGATCTAGAAGTCAGTCGAGTTGAAGGGAAGCTAGAGGAATGAAGTCTATCAGGGAGGAGTAAAAACTTGAGAGAAGTGTCCAGAGGACGGGAGCTGGTGGGATGTCATCCTAAGGCCTGACTGAGGAGTAGAAGAAGAGGACCATGGTGCTACAGGAGAAAGAGAGGGTCCCAGAAGCACGTGTAGTGAGCAATCCACCTGTGGGGCTCGCATCCATTGCCGGTCGCATGCCGTGGAGGGACCAGGCTGCAGAACTGGGGCACTAATACCCCAAGACTAGTGGAAAAGACCAGGCTCAGCTAGCAACCAAGAGGCTGCAGTGCTTCCAAGGTATTGCAGTCGATACCGCACATATCTGCTAAAAAGGTGGCCAAAGAGGGTCCAGGGAGACACTACAAAGTGACCCTAGGAAGGACTCGAAGCTATCGGCTCAGGGCTCTGTGTGGCAAGGTGTAAGGCAAGTGGAAGAAGCAAGCACAGTGTGAGATGACCGTGAAAGGCCAGAGAACAGAGAGAAGGGGTATCGGTTGATGGTCATCCTACTACTCGGGAGTAGCTGGATCCTTCACTATTCCTTCACTTTTAATCCTCAATCTGCAAACAGGCTCGCCTGCCACGTAAACTCTCCTGCTCCCACCTGCTAACCCTCTCCCTGCTTCTCCTACTTACTGGCGACATTTCCCCTAATCCCAGCCCCCCCCCAACACATCCCCACAGGCACCTACACCTCACCCCCACAACCAATCAACAACCCTCGTAATCTCACCATCACTCGCCCTGATGGTCCATGATTTTAAGACCATTTTAATATGCACTAATAAAGTTTTCAGAATTTTTTATGAAGAGGACTATGTGACTTTATTTTTTGCAAGTGCTGACGTTTTATTGGAAAATTCCTTGTTTTCATGTTACATTACTTCTTCCTTCACCTGGGAACTGGCTCTCGTACCTCTCCGTGCATTGCCCGCAAGCCTGATTCAACATTTCAGATGATTTGGTGCTAAACTCAAAAAGCTATTTCCCTCTTTCAACCACAGGCCCAATTCTACCCTGTGGCACAGGGATGTATAAGTCAGGTGCCTTCTGCAGTCCATTCCATGGAGGGATTAATGAAGATTCTAGGCCACAAGATTAAGCAAACAATAATATCCTCTTAGCAATTGGGTAATGGCGCTGGAAGAGGCAGGACCCATGGCAAAGGAAAGACATGTCATCATGGAGGTCTGTACCATCTGGGATTGCCATACAGGCAACAGGTTTCTACTGTGTTCCTGCAATCTGGACATGAATCCATCCCAAAACATGCCTTCTCTGGAGGAGATTATTTTTCTCACCACCCCAGGGGCTGAGGGTTCTTCACCAACACTGAAGCAGCCCAGGGAGGAGAAGGAGAATGTCACATATGTGAGCTAGAGTTCAACCGTGTAGCCCACTTTGGGCATGGTCTACAGTAAGGTCCTAATCCAGTGCGGATCCCGAATTCCAGAAGAGGTACCACCAGAACGGAGCTCAGAACATCAGCTGTTCTCTATTCCAGCAAGACCTGAGACATCCAGAAGTCAGAGGAAGTAATCTACAGCCTGCCTGTACTTACCAAACCAGCAGCTGGTGCTGCAACTGATGCATCTGAAGGTTGTGGAGTTAGTAGTGCTAGAAACCCCTCTTTCCTTGGTTCCATAGTACCCCTGCCAGAGAAGCATTCGACTGGCAGAATGACATTTGAAGCCTTCAACTCCCTCCCAGCAAGGATTGTTATATTCCTTAACCACCCCATGCCTTGTCATTTGTAGAATTTAGTAGGCTCTCAGTGGCCCTTGCTTGAGAGTGTTTGAAGGAGTTTAAGCGGGCTAACTTTGAGGAGCAATGTGCCCGGGGCCTGGTGGTGGACTTTTTCAGAGGAGGCAGTTTGGGTTTTATACCTGGAGAGGGCACTGCTCACTCATGCTATGTCAATTAGTCCACTCTGCATCAGGAGAATCTGCCTTCTAGACTCTTCAGCCTCTATGTTGGCAAGGTGGTCACCCTCATGAAATGTTCTGCTCTTACTGCAGCTACTGCACAGCCATGCTAGTCACACACCTCCCTGCTGACCACTATGTTCTATAGAGCTAGATATTCATATAGATAATGTGAAACATTTGATAATTGTACCAAGTCCTCTGAAGAGTGCATTCCTTTTTTCAAAGAGCAAGTGCTATGACCTTTTCTTTCATTTCTACCAACTATTGTGAGAAGCTTGTGGAAGGATCCAAAGCATTTGACCGAAGTCATATCGTTTAAGGGCAATGGTACCAAATACTAATGAAGTGTATGTAAACTTGTGACTTTGCAGAAAGTAATAAATATGCCTTAAACATTCTCTCTCATTATTCTGGCATTTGGTAAATATTAATAATTATGGTAATCCTAATTGACCTAAAACTGGTAAGGTTTATTCTGATTTCATGTCAGATAGTGAGAAAAACATGCAAAAGATTGTGTCTCTTTATATAGTGGATGAAAATTTCTGGTTTCAACTGTACCTACATATACTTCTCTACCATGCTTTTTATGCTTCTCTATGTATATCCATGTAAATTGCATAGTGACTTACCGTAATTACACATGGCATCTTTGTGACAATAGCCATCAACCCTGTTGTGTCCAAACTCCTCCCTTTGAGCTCAGCTATGAGTGCTTGTGCTGCCCCATCACACTCATGGTTTACGTGACAATGCGCCTATATGCCTTGCATCACCCTGGTCACATCCTGATATATTGGATGTGGGCAGGGAGATGTGTTGTCAGATGTCAGAAAATTAGCTGCATTCGTTAGCGAACACCATGTGGTGTTTGGAAGTGCCCCCGTGTGCCGAAACTGTTTAAACCCCCACAAGTGACCCAATTTTGGAAACTAGACCCCTCAAGGAATTTACTTGGGTGTGTGGTGAGCACCTTGAATCCTCGGGTGCTTCACATATTTTTCTAATGTTGGGCTGTGGAAATGAAAATATGGAGGCTAAAAGAACATTTTTGCGGAAAAAAAAGAGGATTTTTTCATTTTCACACAGGCAGCATACAATGGACTCCTCAATATGCTGGACAATTTCTCTTGAGTACACTGATGCTCCAATGTGGTGGGAAAACACATTTTTGGGTGCTGGCTGGGCTCAGAAGGTAAGGAGTGATGTTTTTGAGTGGGGACCTGGTATGTGAATTTTAGGCTATGTGCCAATGTTCTGGATTTCCTGTATTTTTTGTCAAAATTTAGGCTGCCTTCACATCTGCGTATGTGAACGCAGCTTATGCTGCGTTCCCATACGCATCCAAACGCATGCGCACTGCGTTCCTATGTTTAACATAGGAACGCATAGTGCCTGCGTTTGGCAGCGTTTGCTGCGTTCGGGTGCGGATGCGGACCATATCTGCTCCTTCCGGTGTCCCGCGTTGCCACCCGGGACACAGCATGTCGCGTCCCTGGTGCGGGCGAGAGTGTGTGATTTGTGCGCAGGCATCCGCATGCGCACAGATCACTAATGGCGGGCAATGAGAGCAAGCATCTGCAGACCGCCGTGCGCTCCATTATAAACATAGGGGCCGCGGTCTGCGTGCAGATGCTTGCAGATGCATCTGCAAAACGCTGCAGATGCATCTGCAAGTCTGAAGGCAGCCTTAGCCACATTTTTTTGTGTATTTGTGACAATTCTGCAGTACAGCACCTTTGTTGCAAAGTGTATGGTAAATTAGAAGTTTTGTGCCCATGCTGCAGATGTTCCCATATTGCCGCAATTTTACGCCA
>JARQOC010000004.1:16590780-16686538 GCA_033576535.1 Allobates femoralis
ATATAGAAAGCCAACATCTACTAATCTATTTCTACACTATGATAGGGCCCATCCTCAACACACTAAAATAGTCCTACCGTACAGCCGATTTCTAACATGATAAAAAATCAATAATAATGAGTGTAAATATGAAGAACAAGCACAGGAACTGGCAGTATGGGTATAAAAACGATGGGAAAATGAGATAGATAAAGTCCGGAAAAGAGCAGCAGTTGTTCCCAGAGAACAGCTAACAAGCAAATGAAGAAAACTAAAGACAGGAAATGTTAAAAATTATCCCAACATATATGACTAATTATATTAATTAATTTAGACAACACTATTAATTTCATAGCACTTTACATACATTTGTAACACTGTCCCCATCGGGGCTCTCAATCGAATCATCCTTTCAATTTCTCTTTGAAATGTGGAAAGAAACTGGAGGAAACCCACGCAAACACAGGGAGAACATACAAACTCCTTGCCAATGTTGTCCATGGGGGGATTTGAACCCAATGCTGCAGAGCTAATCACTGAGCCACCGTGCTACCACGTTTATGTATAAATATGGTCCAATGGATTCTGTCTTCAGATTAGCTATCAAGAGAAACTGGCATGTGTTGGAAAGTGATTGCGATCTCATAAAAAACTATATCCAGACCTCTCAGAAGAAATAAAAGGTGTAACAATTAAGGGACCTGATAGTATGAAGCTACATAGAGAAAGACCTGAGCTGGTTAGAATCCGGAAATCCAATATAAAATGACAAATGTGGCAAATATTGCACATATCACCAAACAAACAATCCTAAGGGTCAATTTTGACTTTTAGGATTGCTACTTCCAATAGGCGACACTAAAAATTTAAACTTGAAACGATGAGATTGAGTGCTGATCCAGTTTTTTTCTTTGTATAAGTTATACGTTTCTTAGAGGTTTTTAATATCTGGTTTTAAGATGTAAAAAATTAAAAATGTGAAAATTAAACATTGAAAACTGTATTTAAAGAGGACCTGTCACCAAACCAGGCATGGTGATCTAATTACAGCACTGGATGCAGCATGTCTGCTGCATCCAGGCAAGGGGTCCCCCAGCCATTGAGCCCCACTGTACCCCGAGTAAATACACTTAGAAAACTTACATCCTGCAGCCAGAAAGGAGGTGGCTAGAGGCTGGAGCCGAAGGGCAGATTCACACCCCCTGCATGTTTAATCTGCCCACTGCTGCCAATCATTCTCTCCCTCGTCTGCAGTATAACACAGAGTTTATTTTAGAAATGGCCGCTTAGCCTCGCCCCCTGCGGTGACGTCACCACTTATACCTGCCCTGCTCTATGGTTAACATAGAGCAGTGCAGGGAAAGGTGGTGATGTCAGAGCAAGAGGCTGGCCGTCCCGCCTCCTGCAGTGACATCACCGCTTATACTCGCCCTGCTCTATGTTAACCATAGAGCAGGGCAGGTATAAGTGGTGACGTCACCGCAGGGGGCGAGGCTAAGCGGCCATTTCTAAAATAAACTCTGTGTTATGCTGCAGAAGAGGGAAACAATGATTGGCATCAGGGAGGCAGCGGTGGGCAGATTAAACATGCAGGGGGTGTGAATCTGCCCTTTGGCTCCAGCTTCTAGCCACCTCCTTAGTGGCTGCAGGATGTAAGTTTTCTAACTGTATTATCTCGGGGTACAGGCGGACTCAATGGTTGGGGGACCCCTTGTCTGCATGCTGCAGACATGCTGCATCCAGTGCTGTAATTAGATCACCATGCCTGGTTTGGTGACAGATCCTCTTTAATGAAGTTCTATTAAGTTTAAGTTATTTAAATAAATATATACAAAACATATTGACCTAAAAATTATTTAGAATCTTTGGGTTATTTTGACGTTTTCCAAATTCTGTACTGAAACATGTCAAATGTGAGAAATATGGCTTGGCAATTCCCAAAACTTGTTGCATCATTACTGGTGTAAAAACATCCTATGACAGATCGGAGAAACACACAACCAAGATGGAAAAGGTTATGACTCCCAATGAACCATTACTGACCCTATAGCCTTTGCCTATTCTTGTATTTGTTTTGAGGCCATATGATTTCTGAATACAACTGATCAATGTTTTCATGGATCACAATTTTCCCTATTTTCTCGTTCACTTACCCAGAAGATCCCATGTCCCACAGATCTTTACCCAATCCCCAGACAACATAGTCTCGGCCGACCACCAACTTTAAGGCTTCTCTACATTTCGAGTGACTGATAAAATCACGTTTGTCTTCAACAACAACTACATCCGTGCCTGGAAATAGAAATTAGAATATGGAAGCATATAAAAATATTATACAGCATATTAGCAAATAGGGCAGTAAGGATTATATACATACAATTGAAACCAGAAGTTTATATAAACTACAGGGTGGGCCATTTATATAGATGCACCTGAATAAAATGGGAATGTTTTGTGATATCAACATCCTGTTGGTGGCACATTAGTATATGGGAGGGGGGGAAACTTTTCTAGATGGGCGGTGACCATGGCGGCCATTTTGAAGTCGGCCATTTTGGATCCAACTTTATTTTTTTCAATGGGAAGAGGGTCATGTGACACATCAAACTGATTAAGAATTTCATAAGAAAAACAATGGTGTGCTTGGTTTTAACATAGCTTTATTCTTTCATGAGTTATTTACAAGTTTATGACCACTTATAAAATGTGTTCAAAGTGCTGCCCATTGGGTTGGATTGTCAATACAACCATCTTCTCCCATTCTTGACACACTGATAGCAACACCGCAGAAGAAATGCTGCACAGGTTTCCAGGATCCGCTGTTTCAGATGCTGAACATCTCGTATCTTCACAGCATAGACAATTGTCTTCAGATGAGGGATGAGGCAAACTTTTTTGTGAATGGTGAAGTTAACAATCATTACCACTGCTATTGGTCTGACACTAACCCACAGTGGATACATCCCTCCAAGACTGCTGGAAAACAAACATTGATGGTACGGTGTGGTATATGGGGTACAAAGATAGTGGGACCATTCTTCATCAATGGAAACCTCAGTGCCACTAGATATCTGAATCATGTAGCAATTTCAGATATCCAGTGGCATTGAGGTTTCCATTGATGAAGAATGGCTCCACTATCTTTGTACCCCATACACCACACCATACCATCAATGTTTGTGTTCCAACAGTCTTGGAGGGATGTATCCACTGTGGGTTAGTGTCAGACCAATAGCAGTGGTAATTATTGTTAACTTCACCATTCACAAAGAAGTTTGCCTCATCCCTCATCTGAAGGCAATTGTCTATGCTGTGAAGATACGAGATGTGCAGCATCTGACACAACGGATATTGGAAGCCTGTGCAGCATTTCTTCTGCGGTGTTGCTATCAGTGTGTCAAGAGTGGGAGAAGAGGGTTGTATTGACAATCCAACACAATGGGCAGCACTTTGAACACATTTTATAAATGGTCATAAACTTGTAAATAACTCATGAAAGAATAAAATTATGTTAAAACCAATCACAACATTGTTTTTCTTTTTAAAATTTTCAAAATGTTTGATGTGTCACATGTTCCTCTTCCCATTGAAAAAAATAAAGTTGGATCCAAAATGGCCAACTTCAAAATGGCCGCCACGGTTACCACCCATCTGGAAAAGTTTTCCCCTCCCATATACTAAAGTGCTACACACAAGAAGCTGATATCACCAAACATTCCCATTTTATTTAGGTGCATCCATATAAATGGCCCACCCTGTACATAAAAAGACACATATGCATGGATATCGTTCCACAAGCATCTCACAATAGTTGGTAGGACTTTGGGCACAGTCCTCCTGACAGAACTGTTGTAACTGAGGCATGTTTTTAGGTCGCCTTGCTAGCATTGATCTTCAACTTTGCCCATAAATTTTCAATAAGATTGAGTTTAGGACTTTGTGATGGCAACTCCAATACATTGACTTTGTATCCTTAAAGGTACCTTTACACGCCGCTACAGAAGGTTGGAAACAACCGGGTGTCTCACGTGCACGAGCACGAGCACGTTCCAACGGTTGCAAACGGTACCCGATACCGCCTTTACACGCCGCTACAAGGTGCTCTACAGAAGGTTAAATCTATCTCTGGATGCACCGCCGGGTGCTCAAGTTACCTTCTGTAGAGCACCTTACCTCATTTACACGCCACTACAGAAGGTAATATGGGAGGACCTGGTGCAGAAGGGACAACACATAGGCGTGCCAGAATTGTGGATTACGAGACGCTCGTACGGTGATTGGACAATGCAATAACATCATGATTGGCCAGCCAGCGCAGTAAGGCTGGCTAATACATGATGCTATTGTAATTGTGTAGTGTAACTGGTCAGCTCCTTAAATATGCCGCACTATGCAGCGACAACCAATCGTAACGCAGGAGCTTCCACCAATGATCGCTGAAGGGAGGCGTTTTCCCGGAGGCTGTGTCACGCCCCAGGGAGTTAACTAGGTGGCGAAAAAAACTTCACCTTACCTTATTTAGACGCCGCTACCATCGGGTTGAAATCAACCTGTTTTAGAGCACTGCTCTGAAACAGGTGCCGAAAGTGACGGGTGGCAACAAGCTAGTTCACACGCCACTACCTCGGGTTGATTTGACGGTGCAAGATACATTTGTCTCCGAAACCCGGTTGTTTTCAACCTTCTGTAGTGGCGTGTAAAGGTACCTTAAGCCTTTTTGTTACCAGTTTGGCAGTATGCTTTGAGTCATTGTCCATTTGGGTGACCCATTCCAACAAATCTTTAACTTGCTGATGTTTTGAGATGTTGCTTCAGTATTGCCACATAATCTTCTTTCTTCAGGATGCCATTTATTTTGTGAAGTGCCCCAGTGCCTCCTGCAGCAAAACAAACCCACAACATGATGCTGCCACCCCTGTGTGTCACAGTTGGGATGGTGTTCTTAGGCATCTAAGCTTCTCACTTTTACCTCCAAACGTAATAATGGTCATTATGGCCAAACAGCTCCATTTTAGTTTTGTCAGATCACAGGATGTCTCCAAAAATGCAAGACTTTGTTCCTGTGTGCATAAATCTGCCTGTTTTATGTTTATTTTGGAGTAATGGCTTCTTCCTGGCAGAGTGGCCTTCCAGTTCATGTTGCTACAGTACTCATTTCTCTGTGGAAATTTGACACAATCTTACCAGCTTCTGCCATCATCTTCCCAAGGTCTTTTGCACTTGTTCTTGGGTTGATATGCACATGTCAGACCAAAGCACGTTCATCTCTGGGACACAGAACCTCTCTCTTTCCTGAGTGGTATGATGGCTGGATATTCTTATCTTCTTTGTACTTGGATAGAATTGTTTGCACAGATGAACGAGGCACCTTCAGGGTTTTAGTAAATCGCACCCAAGAATGAATCAGAATTATGCAAGTCCACAATTCTCTTAATGATATTTTGGCTGATATATTTAGACTTTCCCATGATGCTACACAAAGAAGCAGTATGTTTCAGGTGTATCTTGTCGTTACACTTGACTCTATCTTCTTCAAGCCTTCGCCACCTCCTGCCGACTCCAGCTCAGGAACATTTCCTGGATCCGCTCTCTCCTTGATTACGATACTGCTAAAACTCTGGTTCATGCTCTCATCATCTCCCACCTTGACTACTGCAACCTCCTGCTCACCGGCCTTCCCGCTTCGTCCCTTGCAACTCTCCATTCTATCCTAAACTCCGCTGCTCAACTAATCCACCTATCTCCCCGCTACTCCCCACTACTCCCCGGTCTCCCTCCTCCGCCAAGCCCTTCACTGGATCCCCACCCCCCAGAGATCCCAATTTAAAATCCTAACCCTGACATACAAAGCCATCCATGATACAAAGGTTTGAATGCTCCACCACCCAATTCTCACCTGAATTCCTCTGACACCCGGACCAATGGTAGGCATCCATTCAATCAGTAAAAAGGCAGAAACGATTATAATTCTTTATTCTAAGTATAAAATCATCACAGATGACCCCCCATAGGGGAAAAACACTGACGCGTTTTGGAGCGAACTCCTTAATCAGTAGTGTCTAATGTGATGGGGAAGAGAGTTCCAGAGTATGGCAGAAGCTCGGTAGAAGTATTGCATGTGGTAGTAAACTACTGATTAAAGAGTTCGCTCCAAAACGCGTCAGTGTTTTTCCCCTATGGGGGGCCATCTGTGATGATTTTATACTTATAATAAAGAATTATAATCGTTTCTGACGGTACCGGATCTTCTACCTTTATACAAAGCCATCCACCACCTGTCCTCCCCATACGTCTCCAATATGGTCTCCCGATACCTGCCCGCACGCAACCTGCGATCCTTCCAAGAGCTCCTTCTTTGCTCCCCCTTTATCTCATCTGCTCACAACCGCATACAATACTTCTACCGAGCATCTGCCATACTCTGGAACTCTCTTCCCCATCACATTAGACACTTGCCTACCCTTGGGAACTTTAAAAGAAACCTGAAGTCTCACCTCTTCCAACAAGCCTACAACCTACGATGAGACCTAGTCCCCGCACCATCACAAGATCAGCGCTACCCCCTCCTATTGTGTTCTTGCTCGCCCTTGTAGACTGTGAGCCCTCGTGGACAGGGTCCTCTCTCCTCATGAATCTGCAAGACTTGATTGTCCATATATACTGCATTTGTCCTTGTTCTCCCGACTTCTTATGTAAGACTTCTTAAGTGCCATGGAATCTAATGGCGCTATATAAATATATAACAATAGTAATCTTAGTGTATGCAAATTTTTGATTTTGCACACAATAATAAATATGCCTTAAAACATTCTCTCTCATTATTCAGGCATTTAGCAAATGTGAACAATTATGGTAATCCTAATTGACCAAAAACGGGAAAGGTTTATTCTGATTTCATATCAGATAGTGAGAACAACATGCAGATGTGTCTTATTATATAGTGCATGTAAACTTCTGGTTTCAACTGTAATTAAAATAATTATTAAACATACAGAACAGTTTATCAACGAATGAGAAATGACAATCATCCATACTTACGTAAGATGTCATTTTTTTCATAGATATGGGTTATTGTATAATTTGTGCCCAACCTATAACTTACCTACTTTAATGATTGTTTTTATAGTCATCACATAGTTGTAATAGTTTTCTTTCGTCTCAATTTTGTTCAGATTCACTTTGTAGACTGGAAATTAAATAAACGTAATCAAGTCTTACAATTTTTTGAACATCATGTGACACAATGTATATTAATTGCAACCCTTGACAAGTTGTCATCGGTGGAATTGTATTGTCATACAACATTTTAAGATTTCGATCTATAGAACCAATTTTAAAAACAGCCCATACATAGTGTCTAGTCACGGTTCAACCACACAGCCAAAATTCATAATCCCCCCCCCCCCCCCCGAGATAACCAATTTTAAAGAGCCAACTAAAGAGCCTCTTGTCTGATTACACAGTTACAGCTAACACCTCCAGATTTCTTCCCTAGCAAAAACGTTTTAAAAAGCCAACGAAAGAGCATCTTGTCAAGCTTCACCCCCAAAGCCAAAATTGGAAGATTTCTCCTCCACAGCAAAATTTATTAAAAAGCCCATCGAAGAGTCTTGCCAGAGTTTAGCCCCAAAGACTAACAGCTTTGGGGCTAAACAGCCTCTTTTCTCTGTTAACATTCACTGCCAAGATAGCCCGAGATCCATCTCAGAGCTCCCAATTATAAAAAAAAGCCAATAAACAGCCTCTTTTTCCTGTTGACCCTCACAGTCACAGATTCATTAATCAGCACCAATTATATATTTTATGGGTCATGGATCTCCAGCCAGCGGAGTGCTCAAAAAACAGAAGTTACTGGTGCCTGACTTGTTGAGGCTCACAAAGCTTGGCCGATTTGCAAGGATGTGATGTTGGTAAAAGATGCCCATGATCCTGAGGTGCAAACTCTGAACCACAATTGTTAAAATACCCGTTTTACCATTTTCGACCATTATGGCCACGTCCCAACATCGGTCCGATGTTGGATACAACAACGCGATATCGGCAGCCAACGCATCTGCGATGTGTACGCCCCCTTGTACGGCCGACCCAGGAACGACCATTTAACATGTGAGAGAATAGGGGAAGTTGTACTTCACATCGTTGTTGGGCTTTCACACAGCACGATCCGGCCAGATCGCCCATCCAATATCGGGCCGTTGGAGAGCCTGCTCATTTCTTCCCCGATATCATTTTGGCATCGTTCGTGCATCGAATCGGACGTTTACACCATACAATGCACGAACGATATTGGGGCCACCGCACGAAGCACGTGACTTTTTTTCGGAGTTGGACGCCGATATCGGGACGTGTAAAGTGGCCATTACACGACCAAATTGTCAGCTCCAGTAACGTAAAGTATAGCTGCGGCATTTCAAAAGCTTGTAGTTGGATTTGTGATTGAGATGGTCGTCCTACATGAGTCATCAGCGCTGGCCAAATGTGTGGAGCATTTAAAGCAATGCAAGAAGGCGCACAAGTCCCAACAGATTATATTTACTGAATTCCGCTGCAGAGCACCAATTTTTCAAAAGACCTTTGGAAAGACAGCCAAGATTGGTACACTTAAACCACAGAGTATACATTTTAAGTATTGTCTCTGAAACAGCTTCTTTCCACTTAGCTAAGCTTGGCAGAGATCCGCACAGGGCAGTAATTATCCAAAAAAAAACCCTACAAAGCTATTTTGTGAGTTGACTCAGAGACAGTCTATATCAGCAGCGCATCCCCCAATCACCAATCTTAAACAATAGCCTCTGCAGAGCCTGATTTCCAAGTTGTTACACACAGAGCACACAGCACTTTGAACACATTTTATAAGTGGTCATAAACTGGTAAATATCATGAAAGAATAAAGTTACGTTAACACCAAGCACACCATTGTTTTTCTCACGAAATTCTCAATCATTTTGATGTGTCACATCACCCTCTTCCCATTGAGAAAAATAAAGTTGGATCCAAAATGGCCAACTTCAAAATGGCCGCCATGGTCACCACCCATCTGGAAAAGTTTTCCCCCTCCCATATACTAATGTGCCACAAACAGGAGGTTGATATCTCCAACCATTCCCATTTTATTTAGGTGTATCCATATAAATGGCCCTCCCTGTAGACTATAAACTGTTGTTTCTTAAAAGCCTTATGTGACACTGACTTTTGGAGCACATATTCGTATTCAGCATATCAAAATCTATGAGATGCAACAAATTTTTCTCAGGTGACAAGAACTTCCCTGAAATTTGTTGCACAATGTTATTAGGCTTGGTCACCCTCCAAGTGTGACCCTAGCCTAAGTCTGGCTGAACAATGTGTGCTTCCCTTTTTTCTGAGCACCCACACCGAGCCTGGATTCGTGCAGTAACAGAGTTTTTGTTTAGACACGCAGGACTTGCTGAAGTGCAGTAATGGCCGCTTTACACGTCTCAATATCGTCGTCCAACTTCGATAAAAAGTCACGTGGTTCGTGCGTTGACGGCGATATCGTTCGTGCGTTGTGTGGTGTGAATGTGCAATTTGATGCAAGAATGATGCCAAAACGATATCGTTGGGGAATTGTGCAGGCTCTCCAACTGCCCGATATTGGATGGACGATCTGGCGGATCGTGCTGTGTGACAGCCCAACAATGATTTGGAGCACAACTTCCCCTTTTCACTCCCATGTTAAATGGTTGTTCCCTGGCTCTCGTACAAGGGGGCGTATACATTGCAGTTGTGTTGCCTGCCGATATCTCCCTGTGTGTCAGCTCCTATGCGATCTTGGATTACTGCCAAAAATGTGCGCGCTCCTGTGCCGTTGTATCCAATATCGGGACGATATCGGGACGTGTAAAGCGGACATAACAGGTTTGGGAGAGATTATGCCAACAAAACCTGGTGCACAATAACTACAGCTTTAATGATAGGCAGCCGTCACACGCATCAATATAATGCACGATATCGCTTAAGCGATCTGCGTTTTGATCGCTTAAGCGATATCGTTTGTGCATCGCTGCGTGCGATCAAGTGATTTTACATTGTAAAATCGCTTGATCGTTACATCGCAGATATGAGAGAAGGAGCTCATATCAAGCGATAATCGCTTGTTCAATCTGCTTCATCGTGGTGTGTGACACCACGATGAATGATCTCCCAGCGGCAGAGCCTATGCTGGGAGATGGTATCTATGGTAAACGATGGGTTACTAAGCGCCGCGCGGCGCCTAGTAACCCGATGTGTACCATAGTTACCAGCGATCTCGCTGCTCCACATCGCTGGTGAGTCTGTCGGTGTGACAGCTCATCAATGATGTGAACGATATTATTAGCGATCGCGCGTGCACGTGATCGCTAACAATATCGCTAGCGATATTGAAGCGTGTGACGGCCGCCTTATTTTTAAACACTAGGCACAGACCCAGCTGCAAAGTGGCGAGAGGTAAAAAAAAAAAAGAAAAACCTTGACGCCAAGTGGCGAGAAGTTGAATTTGTTTTTTGAAAATTAAGTCAACAGATCCTGGTGCAAAGTGGCTACAGATTTATTTTGTTTTTACACAAAAGGCACAAGCTTTGTAAAGTTATTTTTTATTTATTTAAGTAGGGAAAAAAAGTTTTAAAATTTGTAGGAAAAAAATTATGCTTTTGTTGTCATTTTGCGAGAAAAAAAAAGTTTTTATTTTTTGGGTTCTGAGGTTGAGTGATAGCTTAGTTTTTGCACCTTGATGTGATGTTTTTACTGATACCTTTTCGGGTAGATCCGCTATTTTGATCGCTTCTAAATCTATTTAATTGTAGTGTTGCAGTGGCCAAAATACCTAAATACGGCAGAGGGAACTTTTACTTTGTTATGCATTTTACTGATTGGATAATTTTAAATTGTATTTTGATAGATCGGACATATCTGAGCGCAGTGATAGCAAATATGTGTATTTCTATTTTATCTAATTCTTTTATTTTCAATGGAGCAAAAGGGGTGATAATGTTGATTTTTTTTTTCATATCTTCATTACTTTATTTTTATTTTTTACTGTATTTATTTGTCCTCTTAGGGGACTTGTAGCTGTGATCATCCAATTGTTTGTACTGTACAGAGCATCTGCACTGCTCTGTATAGCAGAAATCACAATCTCCTATGAACGCTGGCTATGAACTTGTAGCTGACATTCACAGGAGGTTTGTAATGACAGACTCAGAGGTCATAAGCTATGACAACCCATCGGCACCCTGCGATCACGTCATGGGCACGCCAATAAGAGCGGGGAATGACACGTGTTAAATCCCACTGTCAAGGATTGACAACAAGATTTAACTAGTTAACATCTGTGGGAGAATCTTCCATTGACCTGCGGCTGTTAAGGCCCCGTCACACCTGGCGACAGGGCTAGAGATGTTGGCGGCGACTGGCGGGTGCGCGCTTGTTTTTGGGGCCTCGCCAACATCGCCGTCCCCCATTTACATGGGGTGACACCTCCAGCCCTGCGCTGGCGAGCTGACAGGCGGCATCGCCGCCGGGGTGTCTGAAAACCCCAGCGGCGATGCAGGTCGCCGGTGGCCGGTTACATGGGGCGATGTGTGCACATTGCCCCAGATCGGTCGCCTGGTTTCAGAGCAACCTCCCCGGCGGCGCCCGTTTACATGAGACGACGTAGGGGCAATGTCGCTGCCGATAGGCCACGCCCCCACGTCGCCTATGTAATTGGTGGCGATGTCGCCCCGTGTGACGGGGCCTTTAGAGACACATTATGGATGATTAAATCAACCATCATGTGTGAGGAGAGATGCAGCCTCGTCGTCTGACCTCGCATCAATTGGAAGGACACAACATATGATGTAAATATATCACATGTTGTGACGGTATTAAGAAAATGTATATAATATTAATATTATCAATAATTAATTTATCAATCTATTATATAAAACCCGAAGGCCACTTCCGCCCAAAATCCGCTTCCGCTTCCGTGATGGCCTCCCTCCTGTGTCAAACACCGGAACCGGAAGCACCAGACCCACAGAGCCCCAGCCACCGGCCCTGCACAGAGCCCCGTCTGCGCCCACCCACATCCGGCCCACAGCCCTGCTGCCCCATCACCCCCCTGCCTGTCACCATAGCCATCCTCCACTGCCCGCGCTCCCCGCCTGTCACAACACTTCCCCCCGCTGCCCCATCACCCCCCTGCCTGTCACCATAGCCGCCCTCCACTCTCCGGTCACCCCCCACTCTCCTGTCACCCCCCACTCTCCGGTCACCCCCCCCGCCTCTTACCACAGCTCCCTCCAGCCAGCCACGATCTCTATTCATGGGGCTTGAGGACCTCTGATGACGTCACGATGATGGGTGGAGTCACATATCACATGACCGTGACGTCATCAAAGGTCCTGTCCCGATCTCACCTACTCTGCCTATTCATCCCCCTGCGCTGCACACTGACCCACGATCTCCTCACCCCCGCTCTGCCCACCCACCCCCACACTGACCACTGACCCTCACTCTGCCCCTGACCCCCACACTGACCCCCACTCTGACCACCCACCCCCACACTGACCACTGACCCCCACTCTGCCCCTGACGCCCACTCTGACCACCCACCCCCACACTGACCACTGACCCCCACTCTGCCCCTGACGCCCACTCTGACCACCCACCCCCACACTGACCACTGACCCCCACTCTGCCCCTGACGCCCACTCTGACCACCCACCCCCACACTGACCACTGACCCCCACTCTGCCCCTGACCCCCACTCTGACCACCCACCCCCACACTGACCACTGACCCCCACTCTGCCCCTGACCCCCACTCTGACCACTCACCCCCTCTCTGCCCCCCTCACCCCCACTCTGCCCTGCTCTGCCCACTGACCCCCACTCTGACCACTGGCCCCCACTTTGCCACTCACCCCCAAACTCTGCCCACTCACCCCCCTACTCTTCCCCCTGACCCCCTCTCTGCCCCCTCACCCCCACTCTGCCCACTGACCCCCACTCTGCCCCTGCTCTGCCCACTGACCCCCACTCTGACCACTGGCCCCCACTCTGCCCACTCACCCCCAAACTCTGCCCACTCACCCCCCTACTCTTCCCCCTGAACCCCTCTCTGCCCCTGACCCCCACTCTGACCACTCACCCCCCAACTCTGCCCCCTCACCCTCTCTCTGCCCCCCTCACCCCCACTCTGCCCCTGCTCTGCCCACTGACCCCCACTCTGACCACTGGCCCCCACTCTGCCCACTCACCCCCAAACTCTGCCCACTCACCCCCCTACTCTTCCCCCTGACCCCCTCTCTGCCCCCTCACCCCCACTCTGCCCCCTCACCCCCACTCTGCCCACTGACCCCCACTCTGCCCCTGACCCTGCTCTGCCCACTGACCCCCACTCTGACCACTGACCCCCACTCTGACCACTGACCCCAACTCTGCCCACTCACCCCCCAACTCTGCCCACTCACCCCCTCTGCCCCCCTCACCCCCTGCTCTGCCCACTGACCCCCACTCTGCCCCTGACCCTGCCCACTCACCCCCACTCTGCACACTGACCCCCACTCTGCCACTGCTCTGCCCACTGACCCCCACTCTGACCACTGGCCCCCACTCTGCCCACTCACCCCCAAACTCTGCCCACTCACCCCCCTACTCTTCCCCCTGAACCCCTCTCTGCCCCCCTCACCCCCACTCTGCACACTGACCCCCACTCTGCCCCTGCTCTGCCCACTGACCCCCACTCTGACCACTGGCCCCCACTCTGCCCATTCACCCCCAAACTCTGCCCACTCACCCCCCTACTCTTCCCCCTGAACCCCTCTCTGCCCCTTCACCCCCACTCTGCACACTGACCCTCTCTCTGCCCCTGACCCTGCTCTGCCCACTCACCCCCACTCTGACCACTGACCCTCACTCTGCCCACTCACCCCCAAACTCTGCCCACTCACCCCCCTACTCTTCCCCCTGAACCCCTCTCTGCCCCCTCACCCCCACTCTGCACACTGACCCTCTCTCTGCCCCTGACCCTGCTCTGCCCACTCACCCCCACTCTGACCACTGACCCTCACTCTGCCCACTCACCCCCAAACTCTGCCCACTCACCCCCTACTCTTCCCCCTGACCCCCTCTTTGCCCCCTCACCCCCACTCTGCACACTGACCCCCACTCTGCCCCTGACCCTGCTCTGCCCACCCACCCCCACTCTGACCATTGACCCCCACTCTGACCCTGCCCACTCACCCCCACTCTGACCACTGACCCCAACTCTGCCCACTCACCCCCCAACTCTGCCCACTCACCCCCCAACTCTGCCCACTCACCCCCCAACTCTGCCCACTCACCCCCTCTGCCCCCCTCACCCCCACTCTGCCCCTGCTCTGCCCACTGACCCCCACTCTGACCACTGACCCCCACTCTGACCACTCACCCCCAAACTCTGCCCACTCACCCCCTCTCTGCCCCCTCACCCACATTCTGCCCACTCACCCCCTCTCTGCTCACTCACCCCCTCTCTGTCCACTCACCCACCATTATGCCCACTGACCATGCTCTGCCCACTCACCCTGCTCGCCCCATTGACCCCTCACACTGGCCACTCATCCTGCTCTGCCTACTCACCCCCCACTGACCCCTCACACTGACCCTGCTCTGCCCACTGACCCCTCACTGACCCTGCTCTGCCCACTCACCCTGCTCAGCCCACTGACCCCTCACACTGCCCACTGACCCTCCTCTGCCCACTGACCCCTCAATGCCCACTCACCCTGCTCTGCCCACTGACCCCTCACACACCCCACTGACCCTGCTCTGCCCACTCACCCCTCACACTGACCCTGCTCTGCCCACTGACCCCTCACACTGCCCACTGACCCCTCACACTGCCCACTCACGCCTCACACTGCCCACTGAACATGCTATGCCCACTTACCCCTCACACTGCCCACTGACCATGCTCTGGCCACTGACCCCTCACACTGCCTACTGACCCTGCTCTGCTCATTTACTCCCGCTCTGCCCACTCACCCCCGCTCTGCCCACTCGCCCCTGCTTTTTACCACTCACCCTGGCCTGCCCACTGACCACCCTCTGTTCACTCACACCCCCGCTCTGCCCTTTCACCATGCCCACTGACCCCTGCTCTGCCAACTGACCGTGCCCACTCACCCATGCTCTACCCACTCACCCTTCTCTGCCCACTCACTGTGCCCACTGACCGCCGCTCTGCCCACTAACCCCTGTTCTGCCCACTGACTGTGCCCAATAACCCTTGCTATGCCCACTAAACCCTGCTCTGCCCACTCACCCCCGCTCTGCCCGCTGACCCCTCCTCTGCTCACTGACTGTGCCCACTCACCCCTGCTCTGCCCACTCACCCCTGCTCTACCCACTGATTTTTCCCACTAACCCTGCTGTGCCTACTGACTGTGCCCACTGACCCCTGCTCTGCCCAATCACTCTGCCCATTAACCCCTGCTCTGACCACTGACCCCCGCTATGACCCTGCTCTGACCACTGATGCCCCAATCCTGCTCACTGACCATGCTCTGCCCATTCACCCCCCACTCTGCCCACTCACCCCCGCTCTGCCCTCTGACCCTGCTCTGCCTACCTACCCCCCCCCTCTGGCTACTGACCATGCCCACTGACCCCAGCTCTGCCCACAGACCCCAGCTCTGCCTACTGACCCTGCTCTGACTACTGATTATGCCCACTGACCCCTGCTCTGCCCAATGACTCTGCCCACTAACCCCTGCTCTTCCCACTCATCCCCCACTCTGCCCACTGACCCCCGCTTTGCCCACTCACCCCCAGCAGATCGGTTTCCCAGCCAACGACAGCTCCTGTCCTGCCACCTACAAGACGGGTGGAGCGAGCCGCCGCAGGGTAAGTATCCTCACTGAGGTTTTTTTATTTTTATTATCACCATGAAGGGAGGGGGGTGTGCAGCCCCAGAGGGAGGGCGGCCGCAGAGACTGGAGGCCCAGAGGGACGGGTGCCGCGGGGAGCGGAAGGGGTCAGGAGGAGCGCCTCCATCCTGCCCCCCTATCCATCCTGCCCCCCCTATCCATCCTGCCCCCCAACACCATCCTGCCCCCCCGGCTCCATCCCGCACCCCCACCACCATCCTCACCCCCCGCCAACATCCTGCCCCGCCCCCTACATCCTCCCCCCTCCCCCACCACCATCCTGCCCTGCCATCTCCATCCTGCCCTGCCGCCTCCATCCTGCCCTGCCTTCTCCATCCTGCCTCGCTCTGTCCATCCTGCGCCACTCACCTCCATCCTGCCCCTCCGTCTCCATCCTGCCCCTCCGTCTCCATCCTGCCCCTCCGTCTCCATCCTGCCCCTCCGTCTCCATCCTGCCCCTCCGTCTCCATCCTGCCCCGCCCCCTCCATCCTGCCCCGCCCCCTCCATCCTGCCCCGCCCCCTCCATCCTGCCCCGCCCCCTCCATCCTGCTCCGCCCCCTCCATCCTGCTCCGCAACCCACCATCCTGCCCCCCTTGCACCATCCTGCCCCCCTTGCACCTTCCTGCCCCGCTCACTCCATCCTGCCCCGCTCACTCCATCCTGCCCCGCTCGCTCCATCCTGCCCCGCTCGCTCCATCCTGCCCCGCTCGCTCCATCCTGCCCCGCTCGCTCCATCCTGCCCCGCTCGCTCCATCCTGCCCCGCTCGCTCCATCCTGCCCCGCTCGCTCCATCCTGCCCTGCTCGCTCCATCCTCACCCCCGCTGTTCTTGCTCCCCCGCCTCCATCCTGCCCTCACGCTTACTCATCCTGCCCCGCTTGCTCCATTCTGCTCATCTGCCTCCATCCTGCTCCTCCCGCTCCATCCTCCTCAATCCTGCCCCTTCGGCTTCATCCTGCTCCTCCGCCTCCATCCTGCCCCGCTCAATCCATCCTGCCCCCCGCTCTTCTTGCTCCCCCGCCTCCATCCTGCCCCGCTCGCTCCATCCTGCCCCCCCGCCTCCATCCTGCCCCCCCGCCTCCATCCTGCCCCCCCGCCTCCATCCTGTTGCCCCGCCTCCATCCTGTTGCCCCGCCTCCATCCTGTTGCCCCCGCCTCCATCCTGTTGCCCCGCCTCCATACTCTTTCCCCACTCGCTCCATTCTGCCCCCCCAACACAATCCTGCCCCCCCTCACCTCCTCAGCTGATTGCTTGCCCAGGCAACTACAGGTCCTAAAGGCCTGTAGGACCTACAAGGCGGAGGCGGAGCGAGCCGCCGGACAGGTGAGTATCCTCACTGAGGATTTTTTTATTTTTACTGTGGACGACCGGGGGCCAGGAGGAGTGGGGGACCGCGGTCACCGCAGTATTGCCATATACCAGAGTGCTGCTATACATGTGCTATAATGTACTGCCATATACCATAGTGCTGCTATACATGTACTGTAATGTACCGCCATATACCATAGCACTGCTATACATGTACTGTCATGTACCGCCATATACCATAGTGCTGCTATACATGTGCTATAATGTACCACCATATACTATAGTGCTGCTATACATGTACTGTAATGTACCACCATATACTATAGTGCTGCTATACATTTACTATAATCTACCGCCATATACTATAGTGCTGCTATACATGTGCTCTAATTACCACCATATACCATCTTACTGCTATATATATATCTTATATATAAAAACCGAAGGCCACTTCCCGCCAATCCGCTCAACTTCCGTGATGGCCTGCGCCCTGTGTCAAAGACCAGAACCGGAAGTACCAGACCCACGAGCGGTGAGCGCATAGCGCTCACCGCGAGCCGCTGACAAAATGGCACAGCGCCTCGCCGTGGGCGCTAAAGCGCCACCACTCCCCGTTATCCCGCCACCGGCCCTGCACAGAGCCCCGTCTGCGCCCACCCACATCCGGCCCACAGCCCTGCTGCTCACCGCCCACTCTCCATCAGGGACCGCCATCCCGCCACTGTCTCCGCACACAGCCTGCTGTGCGCCCACCAACATGCGGGAACCGGCCCGGACCGGCCCACACTCCGGTGTGCGGCCTCCGCCGGCACCGCTCCCAGTCCTGCCACTCTCTCCACACACCCGGTGACTCTCCTCCATCACGGAGCTAGCCCCGCCCGCACTCCGGGGCCGGCCTCCGGAACCGCCGCCAGCCTTGCCGCTGACCGCCAACAGCCCAGTGAGTGTTCAGCCCTCCAGCCTCCGTTATCCTCTGCCCCCCCAGCCTCCGCTCTCCTCTGCCCCCCCAGCTTCCGCTCTCCTCTGCCCCCCCCGGCCTCCGCTCTCCTCTGCCCCCCCCGGCCTCCGCTCTCCTCTGCCCCCCCCGGCCTCCGCTCTCCTCTGACCCCCCAGCCTCCGCTCTCCTCTGACCCCCCAGCCTCCGCTCTCCTCTGACCCCCCAGCCTCCGCTCTCCTCTGACCCCCCAGCCTCCGCTCTCCTCTGCCCCCCCAGCCTCCGCTCTCCTCTGCCCCCCCAGCCTCCTGCTCTCCTCTGCCCCCCAGCCTCCGCTCTCCTCTGCCCCCCCAGCCTCCGCTCTCCTCTGCCCCCCAGCCTCCGCTCTCCTCTGACCCCCCAGCCTCCGCTCTCCTCTGCCCCCCCAGCCTCCGCTCTCCTCTGCCCCCCAGCCTCCGCTCTCCTCTGCCCCCAGCCTCGCTCTCCTCTGCCCCCCAGCCTCGCTCTCCTCTGCCCCCCAGCCTCCGCTCTCCTCTGCCCCCCCAGCCTCCGCTCCTCCTCTGCCCCCCCAGCCTCCGCTCTCCTCTGCCCCCCCAGCCTCCGCTCTCCTCTGCCCCCCCAGCCTCCGCTCTCCTCTGCCCCCCCAGCCTCCGCTCTCCTCTGCCCCCCCAGCCTCCGCTCTCCTCTGCCCCCCCAGCCTCCGCTCTCCTCTGCCCCCCCAGCCTCCGCTCTCCTCTGCCCCCCCAGCCTCCGCTCTCCTCTGACCCCTCCTGCCCCAGCCTCCTCTCCTCTGCCCCCCCAGCCTCCGCTCTCCTCTGCCCCCCCAGCCTCCGCTCTCCTCGCCCCCCAGCCTCCGCTCTCCTCTGCCCCCCAGCCTCCGCTCTCCTCTGCCCCCCAGCCTCCGCTCTCCTCTGCCCCCCAGCCTCCGCTCTCCTCTGCCCCCCAGCCTCCGCTCTCCTCTGACCCCCCAGCCTCCGCTCTCCTCTGACCCCCCAGCCTCCGCTCTCCTCTGACCCCCCAGCCTCCGCTCTCCTCTGACCCCCCAGCCTCCGCTCTCCTCTGACCCCCCAGCCTCCGCTCTCCTCTGACCCCCCAGCCTCCGCTCTCCTCTGACCCCCCAGCCTCCGCTCTCCTCTGACCCCCCAGCCTCCCCTCTCCTCCTGACCCCCCAGCCTCCGCTCTCCTCTGACCCCCCAGCCTCCGCTCTCCTCTGACCCCCCAGCCTCCGCTCTCCTCTGACCCCCCAGCTCCCTCTCCTCTCCCGCCTCCCCCCCGCCCCACGCTCTCCTCTGCCGCCCCCCATGCCCCCGCCTCTCCTCTGCCCCCCAGCCTCCGCTCTCCTCTGCCCCCCCAGCCTCCGCTCTCCTCTGCCCCCCCAGCCTCCGCTCTCCTCTGCCCCCCCAGCCTCCGCTCTCCTCTGCCCCCCCAGCCTCCGCTCTCCTCTGCCCCCCCAGCCTCCCTCCTCTCCCCCAGCCTCCTCCTCTGCCCCCCCAGCCTCCGCTCTCCTCTGCCCCCCCAGCCTCCGCTCTCCTCTGCCCCCCCAGCCTCCGCTCTCCTCTGCCCCCCCAGCCTCCGCTCTCCTCTGCCCCCCAGCCTCCCCTCTCAGCCCTCTCCCCCCAGCCTCGCCCCTCTCCTCGACCCCTCCACCTCTAACCCCTCCAGTTCTGCCTCCCTCGCCTCCCTCCTTTCCCCTCCGCTCTGCCCCCTCCAGCCTGTCTGCACTCACTGCTGACCCTGCCCCCACTCTCTGCTGCCCTGCCACCCTCACTGCTGACCACTGAGCCACCGCACTCCTGCTGACCACTGAGCCACCGCACTCACTGCTGACCACTGAGCCACCGCACTCACTGCTGACCACTGAGCCACCGCACTCACTGCTGACCACTGAGCCACCGCACTCCTGCTGACCACTGAGCCACCGCACTCACTGCTGACCACTGAGCCACCGCACTCACTGCTGACCACTGAGCCACCGCACTCACTGCTGACCACTGAGCCACCGCACTCACTGCTGACCACTGAGCCACCGCACTCACTGCTGACCACTGAGCCACCGCACTCACTGCTGACCACTGAGCCACCGCACTCACTGCTGACCACTGAGCCACCGCACTCACTGCTGACCACTGAGCCACGCACTCACTCGCTGACCACTGAGCCACCGCACTCACTGCTGACCACTGAGCCACCGCACTCACTGCTGACCACTGAGCCACCGCACTCACTGCTGACCACTGAGCCACCGCACTCACTGCTGACCACTGAGCCACCGTCACTCACTGCTGACCACTGAGCCACCGTATACACACAATCATTGCTGACCACTGAGCCACCGCACTCACTAGCTGACCACTGATCACACCGATCCTGCTAGACCACTGAGCCACCCTAGTATAGACTAAAAATCTTAACACTCCGCCTCATAGCTAACACTAACCACTCTCACTCTATCTACTGCACCACTTAGCAATCGCACTTTAGACGTCACTTCACCGCTCAAATAGCTAACCCTGATGCAAAGACCAACTGCTGAAGTCCACTGAGCTATACAAGTCAGCTTAACAATTGCTGACACAAAAACAAATAAATGCAATAATGAGATCAATATACAAACAATTAACTATTGCATAATATAAAAACTAGATAAGTATAACAGCTAATCAACTGTTGAATACGGAAACCTAATCATTCCATACATTGAGTGCACTCTATATTGATTTCCTCTGTTACCTTCTGCACAGCGGCACACTTCTCCTTTACAGATCTTGCCCAAAAGTTTGCTGCTTTCATCCACATGGTAAAATTTAGTACAACGGTTTTCTGTTAGATAAAAAAATAAGATATTAAACATTATTTTTATCTGATGAATTGAGGTAATTTCTTGTAGAGTTGATTAAATAATGATTCAGATTTAAAGATTGGAAAATCTGAAAATAATTGAAATTTTGATGAAAATTTACATTTTAATGGATTTACTTATTTCTAGTGTTAAGAGTTATGGCTAGGGTTGGGAAAAGTTAGGTTTTTCTCACATGTAGAATGCTCAGCAGTCTCTGTGAACTGCTCTGCAGTAGTTTATATGGAGCTAATTTCTGTCTATACCATAAGGGTTAACGCCAGTGGCTATAAGGTTCCTGGACTTCACAGCTGCTGCCACATCTGGCACTGTTTCAAAAAATCACACTCTGCAGATGTCAAAATGCCTGCAAACTCCATAAAGCTTAAAAAAAAAAAAAAAAATTCTACAGCTTCATATAAATCGGTAGACCTGATGACTTGAACACTCCTAACTGTAAGGTTAGGTGTTGTTCCCAGCCAACGTGTCTGCCGGTGAGTGTTTTTGCTGCAAACAACCAGGGAATGTTTTAGGGCCATTTTAAATTTCTAGACAGTGCTAGAGTATTTTGCTTTTTTTGCATTCCTAGTGGCTTCTCACGTCCACTGCCTACTCCTGCAAACCCTGTGTGAACCTCTTCATTGTTGTTCTTCAGAGGTTCCGCTACGTACACCTGTCCCAGCATTCCGTCTGCTTCTTGCTACTCGTGCTACTCCCTCTGCAGTGGCTCTTTCCTCACCTGCCCTTGCTGACACGTAAGATAGTTGCTGCTCTCTCGCATCCTACGTTCAGATAAATGCGGGTCATGAGACTATTCTGGACTTCTGGACTCTGGAAATTTGCTCTGCATCTGGTTCTGGACTTCTGGACTCTGGCAATTTGCTCTGCATCTGGTTCTGGACTTTCTAAGACTTCCTTCCCAGGCATCCCAGGATGATTTAATGTGTTATATAGACTTGCTTATACATCTCCATATTTGGACTTGACATAGACTTTCCTTTTACAGCATCTCCAAGTGTAAACTGCACTTTATAGACTGCTCCACTGATTGCATTATTCTGTGAGATCTTTCAACAGACTTTTCATTACATTTCATTCAATATCTACACTATGTGTTAATAGACTTTGAGTTTTCCTCGGCACTTTGTTGTTTATCACTGTGTGTTGTAATATACACTTTTTCACCTATAAACTGTGTTCTGTTGTGTCTTTGCTCCATGCAAAAAGACTCCTGATTTATCCATTATAATTATTACTACCAGTTAAAACGGAGGAAAACACAATTTGGATGTGTGTCCTTAATCATGGCACTATCTGATATGAAAAGATGATGCGTTTACAATTAACCCTGCTCCGTTCTGTTGGGTCAAAAATGACCAAATTTGAATTTGTTTATTTCATTCTTCATTTGTTTATGAACCACCATGTTCACATACAGCATAATAATGCAACAGGTATTCAAATAAAACAGTCAAATTAGTTAAAAATCAATGCTTTAATATGTCTGGACAAAAATGAACGGAACTTTATAAGTGTATAGGAGACCCAAACAGAACAGCAGGGTTAAGGACACATGTTCAAAACGTGTTTGCTAACAATTAACTGGTTTTAATGGTAGTGGAGATTGGTTGATTCTCCTTATTGGATCTTGGATTTCTGTTGCTGGAATTTTTCTTCTTATAAAGTATTAGTTTTACCTTCGAAGCCCATGTAACGAACACATCACATCAATGTATACGGAATTCCATTTATCTTGGCTTACTTTACCTGGAGAGTAATAGTCGTACACTGTGACTGATCCGGGCTGAATAAGCCCTACTTCAAAATATTGATGAAGGTTAAACTTCAGACAAGTCGTTTCTGTGTGCGAAACCTAAAACAAAGTAATGACCAAATTGAAACTTAAAGATATAGCATCTTTAAGAAATGGATAATGAGTACTACTTACTCAAGACATTTCTTTTTTATAATATTTACTCCACTAAACTGCTGGTTAATTAACAATTTTTTGCTTTTTTTTGCAATTGATGGAAAACAATAGATCAAAAAGAGGTGAGTTTCTTATTAGGAGCAAAATACTAAATAGTGACACCCCCTCTATACTCCGTAAAAAGGGTATTCCCAAGCTTGACCTTTATAGCATATATAAATATGTAAGAGAGACTCCCTCATCTATAGACCTGACTTTTGTAGGTAAAAACAAACAACGTCCTACCTTGTCAAGGTACAGAACCAATGTGCCTTTATCAAATGCTCCTTTGTTGATCTCAAAGTTGGAGATGTATCTGTCCACTCCATCTTTAAGCTGTAAATAGAGGAAAACATTCACTTTTTAAAAAATCTTTAGCACAAGACAAAAAAGCATCAAGAATATAAAAAAACAGAGATAGAGTTGCACCAACCAACGTACATGACGTGTAAATATAATGTAAAAGAGATAAGTGGTTGTCTGGTCTAAACTGATAAATCTTCAGTCACTGGATGTGACGGCAGACTTATCAATCCTTCCTGCGTCTACATTGTGTGCTGCGAGGATTCACGATTTCTAAGGCCGGGTTCACATCACGGCATGATCAGATGCGGGGCCGTCCAGTGTAAACCAGACAGCCCCCGGCCCGATTTTGACATAATACAGCCCTATGGGGCCGGATGGAACTGAATGGCACCTATGTGCCATCCAGTTTCCATCTGTCCGGGAGGATCCGGGTGAATTCAGATTTTCCTCCTAGACACGAAAACGTTGCTTGCAATGTTTTTGTGTCCGGGGCAAAAATCTGCCCAAATCAGATCCTCCCGGATCCCGGGCGATCCGGCGCTCCCTAACATGGGAGTCAATGGCGCCGGATCGCCCCGGTCCGACAAACTCATCGGATCCGGGAACCAGAAACCGGGGCCTGAAGTTTAGCACTGAGCTCTGCTAACCTTCAGCACCACCAGCTGTCCCATGCTTTGATTTCAGGACCGCGGCTAGCTCCCCGCTAGCAGCGATCTTGACATTTCAGCAGCTGCAGCTTCAATTGAGGAATCCGGCTGCAAACAGAACCGGAGGGCATATTGGCCCTCTGGTTCTGTTTGCAAATTGGGTCTGGGGCTGGCCGGTTTAGACCAGACAGCCCCAGGCCTGATCACACCGTGGTGTGAAGCCGGCCTAACCCAGGAACTAACTGCAGTAATGTGGTATGGATGTTCCTGGTCTCCCAGCCAGAACCCCCAACTAATGGGCAAAACCTCTATTCAGATGCACCTGCTTCATACACTTATATTGAGCAAGGCCATGCCTATCAGTTGGGTTGTTACCAGGAACATGCAGACAGCATAATTACAGACTGTTCCTGCCTTACCAAACCAGGGAAAATTTGTAGGCCACAGTGTGGGCATTGGGAGGATTAATAAGTCTGCAGTCACATCCAGTGACAACCTACGCCCATCTTATTGTGTCATCCTTGGTTGGGTTGAGAAAGCATAACCTGATGATCATCTGGCCACCTAGAGAAGTAGTTAGTTGGGGTAGTTTCTGTGAGGATAATTTCATGGGAACTATTGTCTCTGTGGTGCTGTTTAAGCCAGCTCCTATGTTTTCGGCAAAGGTAATTGTGAGCCTGCCAGAAAATAGGGTTTAAGTTTGACCGACACCTCAGGTTAATGCTAGACCTTGGCATCATCCTCGTAGGAGTGACTAGGTGATGGTGGTGACTCCCACTAAGTGTAGAGAGGTAAGGAAGGCTAAGACATGTGACAAAGCCCAAGCTATCTGTCCTACTAAGAAGTTACCCCCTGTCTTTAACTGAATGGATTTAAATAAACGTTCAAGTCGTGACCTGAGGGTGGATGATTTTGTATGGGTATTTTCGAAACATGTCAGGTGGAGGTGTGCAGCTGGGGCTCATAGTTCTAATTTTATTGGTCTGTTTCAAGTATTGGCCATTTTCAATCCTATGGTTTTCCAACTCAAACTTCCCCTAATGCTACATATCCCAAACATCTTATACACGTCATCACTCAGAAGATGTGGACCTCTTCTGGATGAGCTCTGTTTAGGGCCCAGAGACTCCTCATTAAGGGGATAATACTGTCACATTTAGACTGCTTTGAAGTCTCTGTGACTCTGCAGTTGTTGGCTTAACTGGAGTAAATTGCTTTTTTTTGCTGTCTGCATCAGGTGATGTTTTTGACCACTCCTCTAAATTTTAAATAGTCACTTCACACATCACCTGATGTCACTGAAAGAGTTCTTCCTCTGGTTAACCTGTGTGCAGTGTTGATGCCAATTTAAGTTGCTGAAGCCTTCCAAAAGATACCTTACCATTGAGTTTGGCATTGTGTGTGGGGGTGTTGCCATGCCTATCTTGATCCCTGGGTGGAGGTGAGTGGTGTTTTAGCCTAGGGTTGGTTAGGAGCAGGGAAAGGGTGGTGGCCCAGACGTCCTCACCTTTAGAAGTAATTCTGGGAACAGGGTTCGCTAAAATCCTCAGTCTGAGGGTCAGGCTTTGAGCGGTCTTCCCCCTGTGCTATTTTCTCTCCTCATCTGCTCTCTCCTTTGTGCTGTCTGCCCATGTGCTCTCCTACCTGTATGTGGTCTCTATCCCCTCTGTATTGTCTCTTTTGAGCTGTCATCTCCCTTTCCTGTGTGTCCTATCTCACACCATGCATGCTCTCTTCCTCCATGCGCGCTTTTTCCAACAGTGCGCTCTCTCTGCCTCAGTGCACTCTCTTTCTCTCTGTGCACTCTTTCTCCCTCTGTGAGTTTTTTTATCCTTCCGTGCATCCTCTGTCCTTCAGTGCACGCTCTCTCCTTTTGTGCGTGCTCTATACTTCCATGTGCACTCTTTCCCTTCGTGCACTCTGTCTCCATCCATGTGCATTTTCTCCCTCTGTGCACTCTCTCTCCTTCTGTGGGCTCTCTCTCCCTCTGTGGGCTCTCTCTCCTTCCTTGTGGGTTCTCTCTCCATCCTTGTGTGCTCTCTTTCCTTCCTTGTGTGTTCATTCTCCTTTCGTGCGCTCTCTCATTTTGTGTGCGCTCTCTCCCTTGAGTGCTCTATCTCCTTCCATGTGATTTTCTCCCTCTGTGTGCTCTCTCTTCTTCCATGTGTGCTCTCCCTCTGTGGGCCCTCTCTCCATCTGTGGGCTCTCTCCCTCTGTGGGCTCTCTCTCCCTCTGTGGGCTCTCTCTCCTTCCTTGTGCACTTTCTCTCTGTCTGCTCATTCTCCTTCCGTGCACTCTCTCCTTCTGTGGGCTCTCTCTCCCTCTGTGGCTTCTCTCTCACTCCGTGAGCTCTCTTCCTCCGTGGGCTCTCTCTCCTTCTGTGTGAGCTCTCTCTCCCTCCTTGTGCGCTCTCTCCCTCCGTATGCTCATTCTCCTTTCATGCGCGCACTCTCCCTTGAGCGCTCTGTCTTCTTCCATGTGCATTTTCTCCCTCTGTGCGCTCTCTCTTCTTCTGTGCGCTCTCACCTTCTGTGGGCTCTCTCTCCCTCTGTGGGCTCTCTCTCCTTCCATGCTCTCTCTCTCCCTTTGTGCATGCTCTCTCCCTCCTTGCATGCTCTCTTCTTCCATGTGCGCTCTCTTCCTCCGTGTGCTCTCTCCCTCCATGCACTCTCTCTTTCCATGTGCACTCTCTCCCTCCATGCGCTCTCTCCTTCTGTGGGCTCTCTCTCCTTCCATGTGCACTCTCTCCCTCTATGCGCGCTCTCTCCCTCTGTACCCTCTCCTTTTGTGTGCTCTGTCTCCCTCCGTGTGCTCTTTTTTCCGTGTGCACTCGCTCCCTCTGTGTGCACTCTCTCTCCTTCCCTTTGCACTCTCTCTCTCCTTCCCTGCGCGCTCCCTCTCCTTCCCTGTGTGCTCTCTCTCCTTCCGTGTGTGCTCTCTCCTTCCATGTAGGATCTCACTTTTTCCTTGTGCGCTCTTTCCCTCAATTATTATTATTATTATTATTATTATTTATTTATATAGCGCCATTATATTCCATGGCGCTTTACATGCTAAAAGGGCAGACTAGGACAAGTAACATAGTAACAATACAAGTAGCAATAAATGTTGACAATTCGGTTGTACAGATACAAGGGGGAGAAATCCTGTCCACGAAGACTCACAGTCTATGAGGGGCGGGTGGGGATACAGTGGGAGGGGGAAATTCCAGTCGTGAGGCGGTGTGGTGGACCGGGTCTTATTGCAGGTTGTAGGCTTGGCGGAAGAGGTGGGTCTTCAGGCTTCTTTTGAAGGTTCCCAGGGTAGGAGAATGTCTGATGTGTTGGGGCAGAGAGTTCCAGAGTATAGGTGAAGCACGGAAGAAATCCTGTATGCGGTTTTGTGAAGAGGAGATGAAGGGGGAATAGAGGAGAAGCTCTTGGGAGGATCGCAGGTTGCTTGAGGGTAGGTATCAGGAGACCATGTCAGAGATGTATGGAGGGGACAGGTTGTGAATGGCTTTGTATGTCATGGTTAATGTTTTAAACCGGGATCTCTGGGTACTCCCCAGAGTAGAGCTCTCTACTCGAGAGCCAGTGAAGGGCTTGGCAGAGGGGGGAAACAGGGGAGTAGCAGGGAGACAGATGGATTAGGCGGGCAGTGTAGTTCAAGATAGATTGGAGAGGTGCAAGGAAGGTATTGGGGAGGCCGGTGAGCAGGAGGTTGCAGTAATCGAGGCAGGAGATGATGAGAGCGTGAATAAGGGTTTTAGCAGTGTCGTGGTCAATGAAAGTGCGAATCCTATAAATGTTTTTGAGCTGGAGTCGGCAGGAGGTGGCGAGGGCCTGGATGTGGGGCTTGAAGGAGAGGGAAGAGTCAAGGATAACCCCGAGGCACTTGGCATGGGGGACTGGAGAGAGAGAGCAGTCGTTGACGACGATGGATAGGTCAGGTAGTGAGGGGGAGTGTCTTGGGGGGAAGACTATGAACTCGGTTTTGTCCATGTTCAGCTTAAGGAAGCGAGCAGAGAAGAAGGATGAGATGGCGGACAGGCAGTGTGGAATTTTGGATAGAAGGGAGGTGATGTCAGGACCAGACAGGTAGATTTGGGTGTCGTCGGCGTAGAGGTGATATTGGAGGCCAAGGGACTCAATGAGTTGCTCTAGGCCGAGAGTGTAGATTGAGAACAGTAATGGTCCAAGAACCGAGCCCTGGGGTACCCCGACAGATAGGGGGTAGGGCGAGGAGGATGTGTGGGAGTGGGTGACGCTGAAGGAGCGGTCCGTTAAGTATGAGGAGATCCAAGAGAGGATGTGCTCATTCTCCTTCTGTGTGCTCTCTACTTTTGTGGGCGCTCTTTCCCTCCTGGAGCTGTGTCTCTCTCCGTGTGCTCTCTCCTTCCATGTGGGCTCTTTCTCCCTCCATGAGATCTGTCTCCTTCTGTGCGCTCTCTCTCCCTCCCTCTGTGCATGCTCTCTCCCTTCATGCACCCTCTCTCCTTCCATGTGTGTTCTCTCCTTCCTTGTGTGCTTTCCCCCTCCGTGCCCGCTCTCTCCTTCCATGTGTGCTCTCTCCTTCCATGCGCTCTCTCCCTCTATACGCTCTCTTCTCCTTCTGTGGGCTCTCTCCAAGGGCTCTCTCTTCATCCGTGTGCGCTCTCTCTTTCTATATGCGCTCTCACCTTCCATGCTCTCTCTCTTCTTTCATGCGCTCTATCCTTCCATGTGCGCTCTCTCTCTCCATGCGCTCTCTCCCTCTGTGGGTTCTCTCTCCCTGCATAGGGTCTCTCTCCATTTGCTTTCTTTTTCTGTGGGCTCTCTTTCCCTGCATGGGCTCTCTCTCCCTCGAAACACTCTCTCTCCTTCCTTATGTGCTCTCTCCCTCCATGCGCTCTCTCTCCCTCTGTGCACTCTCATTCCATGTGTGCTGTTATCCTCCATGTGCTTTCCTTCCATGTGCGCTCTTTCCCTCCGTGAGCTCTCTCTCCATCCATGTGCACTCCCTCTTCCCTGTGCACTCTCTCTCCTTCCGTTTGTGCTCTTTCCTTCCATGTGCTGTCTCTTCCTCTATGGGCTCTCTCTCGTTCCGTGTGCGCTCTCCCTCCTTCCATGTGTGCTATCTCCCCTTCCGTGTGCACTCGCTCCCTTCATGCACTCTCCTTCCATGTGCACTATCTCCCTCCGTGCGCTCTCTCTCCTTCCATGCGCTCTCTCTCCATCCGTACACTCTCTCTCCCTCCATGTGCTCTCTCTCCCTCCATACGCTCTCTTCCTCTGTGCACTCTCTCCTTCCGTGCGCTCTCTCCTTCCGTGTGCGCTCTCTCCTTCCGTGTGCGCTCTCTCCTTCCATGTGCGCTCTCTCCTTCCGTGTGCGCTCTCTCCTTCCATGTGCGCTCTCTCCTTCCGTGTGTGCTCTCTCCTTCTGCACGTGCTCTCTCCTTCTGTGCGTGCTCTCTCCCTCCGTGCGCACTCTGCTCCCCCTTTTATGTCTCTGCCCCATTCCCTCTCTCTGCTCCCCCTTCTGTTTCTCTGCCCCCTCTTCCCTCTCTCTGCTCCCCCCTTCCCTCTCTCTGGTCCCCTCTTCTCTTTCTCTGCCCCTCTGGCCTTTCTCTGCTCCCCCCTTTTGTGTCTCTGCCCCCCATTCCCTCTCTCTGGTCCCCCCTTTTGTGTCTCTGACCCCATTGCCTCTCTCTGGTCCCCCTTCTTTTTCTGTGCCCCCTCTTCCCTCTCTCTGCTCCCCCCTTTTGTCTCTCTGCCCCCATTCCCTCCTTCCTAGGTGTGACAGCTACATGTCGTAGCTGGAAAGCAGTGAAGACTACAGGAGGCGGAGCTGCGGTGATGTGACGGTCATGTGACTGATCACATGACTGTGACATCACCAAAGGTCCTGTCCCAATAGGTAAATTGGTGGGGGTCTGTGGGCGTTGGAGGGGTGTGTGGGGGTCTGCAGGTGCCGGAGCGGGGGAGTAGGGGTCTGCCTAGGGGGGGTCTTCGGCATCGAGAGAGGTGCGGTGGGAGGCGTGCGGGGGTCTGCAGGCGGCATGTGCAGTATCGGCATCTGTTGTCTGTGCTGCAGCCAGCCTGCACCACATTAGCATACCTATCACTTGGGTGTGCTAATATAGCACGTCTTACAGTCAGCGCGGTGCATTCTGGGATTTGTGAACATCAGGCTGGAAGCTGATGACACACATGATTAGGTAAGTATATAATAGATGAGAGGTGTTGATTACAGATTTCCCCTGACCCACTTCTAATCACCGGATCCTGAAACTGCACGTGTGTAATGACATAAGTCTCTATAGGTTGCATGCCAATTTGCAGCCCTGAAATAATAACGGTCTTTCTTTTACAGGTGCTAAAGTGGTGTGAGGTGTGATAATGGACCCAGTGGATACAGAACAGTCATCAAGTTCCTTTACTTAAAAAGCCAGACACCAAGGGAGATGTTTGATAAGATGAAAGAGGATTGTGGTGATGATTCCCCATCATATGATGTAGTCAAGAACTGGCATCATCATTTTAAATGTATTCGAGCTTCTGGGGAAACGGCTCCGATTCCAAGGTGACACCATTCTGCTATGGATGAACACATCATTCAAGTAAAGGAACTTGATGACTGCTCTGCATACTTTGGGTCCATTATCACCTTACACCACTTCAGCACTTGATACATGATGAACATGAAGGAGAGAATATAAAAATGAAAATAAGATGACGCATTTCAGATCATTAGGAGTCTTAAACATATCCCATCTGTAGAATATGTTCAAAGATCTTATCGATCCAAAAAGCATCATCTGATTTATGTTTTTATATTCCCTCCTTTGTATCCATCATGAATTTTAATATATGAAACTAGCTGTGAGCCCGATGCAAATGCATCGGGATTCTAGAACGTGCATTAATTTGATTATAGTAGTTATAGCTGTTAGCCTGATGCAAATGCATCGGGTATCTAAAATATGTTTATTGTTTTTTTTAAAGATTTTTAAATAATAATCGCATCATCAATAGCAATAATATAAGCCATAGCATTATTATTAGCAGTAATAGCAGTATTAATAGCATTATTAGCAGTATTATGAGCATTAATAACAGTATTAATAGCATTAATAGCATTATTATTAGCATTAATAGCATTATTAATAGCATTATTAGCATTAATAATAGCATTAATAACATTATTAATAGCATTAATAGCATTATTATTAGCATTAATAGCATTAATAATAGCATTATTAGCATTAGTAATAGCATTAATAACATTATTAATATCATTAATAGCATTATTATTAGCATTAATAGCATTATTAATAGCATTAATAGGATAAATATTAGCATTAATAGCATTAATAGCCTAATTAATAGCATTAATAGCATTATTAATAGCATTAATAGCATTATTATTAGCATTAATAGCATTAATAATGGCATTATTAGCATTAATCATAGCATTAATAACAGTATTAATAGCATTAATAGCATTATTATTAGCATTAATAGCATTATTAATAGCATTATTAGCATTAATAATAGCATTAATAACATTATTAATAGCATTAATAGCATTATTATTAGCATTAATAGCATTAATAATAGCATTATTAGCATTAATAATAGCATTAATAACATTATTAATAGCATTAATAGCATTATTATTAGCATTAATAGCATTATTAATAGCATTAATAGGATAAATATTAGCATTAATAGCATTAATAGCCTAATTAATAGCATTAATAGCATTATTAATAGCATTAATAGCATTATTATTAGCATTAATAGCATTAATAATGGCATTATTAGCATTAATAATAGCATTAATAACAGTATTAATAGCATTAATAGCATTATTATTAGCATTAATAGCATTATTAATAGCATTATTAGCATTAATAATAGCATTAATAACATTATTAATAGCATTAATAGCATTATTATTAGCATTAATAGCATTAATAATAGCATTATTAGCATTAATAATAGCATTAATAACATTATTAATAGCATTAATAGCATTATTATTAGCATTAATAACATTATTAATAGCATTAGAAGGATAAATATTAGCATTAATAGCATTAATAGCCTAATTAATAGCATTAATAGCATTATTATTAGCATTAATAGCATTAATAATGGCATTATTAGCATTAATAATAGCATTAATAACATTATTAATAGCATTAATAGCATTATTATTAGCATTAATAGCATTAATAATGCTTTTAATAGGATAAATATTAGCATTAATAGCATTAATAGCATAATTAATAGCATTAATAGCATTATTAATAGCATTAATAGCATTATTATTAGCATTAATAGCATTAGTAGGATAAATATTAGCATTAATAGCATAATTAATAACATTATTAATAGCATTAATAGCATTATTATTAGCATTAATAGCATTAATAATAGCATTATTAGCATTAATAATAGCATTAATAACATTATTAATAGCATTAATAGCATTATTATTAGCATTAATAGCATTAATAGCATTATTATTAGCATTAATAGCATTAATAATACCATTAATAAGATAAATATTAGCATTAATAGCAATTAATAGCATTATTAATAGCATTAATAGCATTATTATTAGCATAAATAGCATTAATAGATAATAGCATAATACATTTAATTAGCTTATTAGATAATAGCATTAATATGTATTAATTAGATAATATTAAATACATTAATAGCAATTATTATGAGCATTTATTTATTTTATTATTATTTTTATATTAATTATTTATTATTTTTTATTTATTTTTTAATTTTATTTTTTAATTATTTTTTACATTTTTTTTTTTTATTATTTAATTTATTTATTTTTTTAAGTGAGAGTGAGACACAGCTCTCATTAAGGTCCGCAGTTTTTTTTTTTTTTTTTATTATTATTTTTATTTAATTATTTAATATTTTTTATTTATTTTTTTATTATTTTTTAATTATTTTTACATTATTTTTTTATTATTAAATTTATTTATTTTTTTAAGTGAGAGTGAGACACAGTTCTCATTCAGGTCCGCATTTTTTTTTTTTTTTTATTATTATTTTTATTGAATTATTTAATATTTTTTATTTATTTTTTTTATTATTTTTTAATTATTTTTAAATTATATTTTTATTATTTAATTTATTTATTTTTTTAAGTGAGAGTGAGACACAGTTCTCATTCAGGTCCGCATTTTTTTTTTTTTTTTTTTATTATTTTTTATTGAATTATTTAATATTTTTTATTTATTTTTTTATTATTTTTTAATTATTTTTAAATTATTATTTTTATTATTTAATTTATTTATTTTTTTAAGTGAGAGTGAGACACAGTTCTCATTCAGGTCCGCAGTTTTTTTTTTTTTTTTTATTATTATTTTTATTTAATTATTTAATATTTTTTATTTATTTTTTTATTATTTTTTAATTATTTTTAAATTATTTTTTTTATTATTTAATTTATTTAGTTTTTTTAAGGGAGAGTGAGACACAGTTCTCATTCAGGTCCGCATTTTTTTTTTTTTTTAGTATTATTTTTATTTAATTATTTAATATTTTTTATTTATTTTTTAATTATTTTTTAATTATTTTTAAATTATTATTTTTATTATTTAATTTATTTATTTTTTTAACTCAGAGTGAGACGCAGTTCTCATTCAGGTCCGCCTTTTTTTTTCCCCATTGACATACATTAGCGGTGTGTCGGCGATTTTATGGCCGGCCACCTGGTTCTATTTGTCGGCCCTAAAATCGCGGACACACCGCTAATGCATGTCTATGGGCAGTCAGCTCGAATTCTGATTGGTCGGCGTTCAATCCGAAATCGGGCTGACTGCCCATAGAGATGCATTAGCGGTGTGTCCACGATTTTAGGGCCGACAAATAGAACCAGGTGGGCGGCCATAAAATCGCCGACACACCGGTAATGTATGTCAATGGGTAAAAAAAAAGTCGGACCTGAATGAGAACTGCGTCTCAGTTTTGAGGGGCTCTTCTGATTGGCTGAGGGCAGTATACCGCGACCAATCAGAAGAGGGCCTGAGATCTCATTGAGGTAGAATGGGGGATTTTTCTTCCATTCTATCTTAATGAGAAGGAAGAGGACGTCGGAGGTGGAAGATCCCCGGGGCCAGACGAAGAGGCGAAGATGGCGGAAATAAGAGAGAAGACCCCCGGGGCCGGAGGAAGAGGACGCCTGGCCGGACGGAGGAGTTGAGGATCGGACGGACGATCAGATGACTTGAAGGGATGTAAGTGATCGACGGGGGCGTTAGGTTAGGGGACAGCGGGGGCTTCGGGTGTAGGGCCTTAGGTGACAGCGGCGTTAGGTTAGGGGACGGCGGGGGCTTAGGGGATAGGCGGCGGGGCTTAGGGGGGTATCGGCGGGGGCCTAGGATGCTACGGGGCTTAGGGGGTAGGGGCTTAGGGGCTGCTGCGGGGCTTAGGGGGTAGGGCCTTAGGGGCGGCGGTGGCTTAGGGGGTAAACGGCGGGGGCTTAGGATGCTGCGGGTCGGGGGTTAGGTGGTCGCGGCTTAGGGGATAGGGGCTTAGGGGGTATCGGCGGGGGCTTAGGATGCTGCGGGTCGGGGGTTAGGTGGTCGGGGCTGCTGCGGGGCTTAGGGGGTAGGGGCTTAGGGGCGGCGGTGGCTTAGGGGGTAGACGGCGGGGCTTAGGGGGTATCGGCGAAGGGTTAGGATGCTGCGGGTCGGGGGTTAGGTGGTCGGGGCTTAGCGGGTGGCGACTTAGGGGTAGGGGCGGCGCAGGTGTTCGGGGCTTAGCGGGTGGCGACTTAGGGGTAGGGGCGGCGCACTGAGGGCGGCGGTGGCTTAGGGGGTAGACGGCGGGGCTTAGGGAGTATCGGCGGGGGGTTAGGATGCTGCGGGTCGGGGGTTAGGTGGTCGGGGCTTAGCGGGTGGCGACTTAGGGGTAGGGTTGGCGCAGGTGGTCGGGGCTTAGCGGGTGGCGACTTAGGGGTAGGGGCGGTGCACTGAGGGCGGCGGTGGCTTAGGGGGTAGACCGCTATGGTATACTACAGTGCCATGGCCATACGCCTGTCAGGTGTAAAGCGTATGGCCATGGGACTGTAGTATACCATAGCGGTGTACACTACAGCGCCGGGCGGCGGGGCTTAGGGGGTATCGGCGGGGGGTTAGGATGCTGCGGGTCGGGGGTTAGGTGGTCGGGGCTTAGCGGGTGGCGACTTAGGGGTAGGGGCGGCGCACTGAGGGGGTGGCTAAGAGCATGGGGCTGTAGTGTACACCGCTATGGTATACTACAGTCCCATGGCCATACGCCTGTCAGGTGTAAAGCGTATGGCCATGGGACTGTAGTATACCATAGCGGTGTACACTACAGCGCCATGCTCTTAGCCAGCCCTGGCTTTGTTAGCGAAGCGACTCGCAATGCCCTCTTCGCGGGCATTGCTTCGCAAGACTGCAACGACTCGCAATGCCCGCTACGCGGCCACGGGGAGAGTCCAGGAGAAGCAGCTCGCTCGCGCTAACAAAGCCACCGGAAGTTGCGCCGCTCCGACGGAAGTCGCTACGGCAATTATATAATAGATAAATACCTAATTTTTTATAAAGGATTGCTGAATCCCTATTTTCTTCTTGGTCTAACTGTTGGGCATACTTTTATAACAACTGTAAACATTCATTTTTAGAATAAACTCTATGAAGCTGATACATTGTATTCTTTTAAATATAATCTTCAGTTGCTTTCACAGGATTTATTCTAAAAATCTAATTCGATCAATAAAGAACCAATGAGATCTCTGTCTGTTATTTTAAACCTAATTGGAACTCACCTGATTAAGTTCACTTATGTCTGGTGCAAAACCAGTCATCATCGATATGTCAATGATTGACATTCGGGCATCTTGCTTCTTAAGGTATCTGCAAAATAGTAAAGAAGATTGAACATATTTAAATTAGTGTATGGAGCAATATCCTACCAATCACAACCAACAATTTGGATATACAGTAGTGTCTCACGATGCGAGGCATCCACCTCCGATGGCTGCAGGACCTTAATCAGCAGGTGATTTCAACCGCTCAGCTGATGCTGTCATGTGACACATCAGCTTATCGGGTTGCCCCGCCCGGTCATCTGATTAAGGTCCTGCAGCCATCGGAGGTGGATGCCTCGCATCGTGAGATATTCGTCGGAGAGGTGAGCTTTTTTTTTATTGTTAACTATCGCTTTCCCTTTTGCAATGTATGTAGATACATTGCAAAACTGAAAGTCAGCCCCGACACCACTTGCCTGCACTTTGCATGCTCGGGCTCCCTCCCAGATCTTTCTGTGTCTGAATCCGTCAAAATCATGGATCTGGACAAAGAAATGGCATCCGGAGTTACCAATCCAGTCCTGTCCATTCCTGTCCATGTGGTTTGGAAAAAAACAGGATCCCCACAGACAGGAACAAAACATGATGTGAAGGGGACCTAAATTGTTTGACGTGTGGTAATATAATTTATACCGAAAACAGTGAATATTCCTGGTTAGTCATATTGCACTGCTATTATTTTGAACACTACTGTATATCGTATATTTGGAGAGGTGAGCATTTTTTTTATTTTTAACACATTGCTTTATTTAATTTCACTTTAGCAGTGTATGTAGATACACTACTAAAGTGAAATTACGGAACAAAGCAGTTTTAGTGTACTGAGCATGCAGTATCCTTTTTTTTTTCGGAATGCAAGCTCCATAGACCCCCATGTTATTTGAATTCGACAGCGTCAGACTGTCCGATTCTGTCCGATTGTGTCCGCTGTCTCCGATTTTGGGGATGTGAAAAAAGTGGACACAATCAGATCCCTGCACACACAGATGGCCATTAACCCCTTCCCGACCTATGACGTAGGAGGACGTCATGGGCCGGTAAGGGGTGTTTGATGTGAATTCCGGCGCGTCGCTCACATCAAACAGCCTACATCTCAGCTGATCTCATCAGCTGAGATGTCGGGCTAACAGCTCCGATCAGATTCAGGATCTGATCGGCGCTGTTAACCCCTTGGATCCCGCTGTCAGTGATCCAAGGCGGCCGCGGGGGGGAACCCGCTGTTCCCCGCCTGCTCCGGAGATCCCGCGATAGTATAGGGGGATCTTCGGCGCTCATGTGACAGCCCAGGGTCCTGGCTAGACCCCAAATGCTGTCAGAGCGCAGTTTCCTGCTGTGGTTGGCAGGCGCTGCCAACCACAGCAGGCCCGCGATTCTGGGAGATACAGATGAGCTGCAGCTCATCTGTATCTCAAAGAAGCAATCGGACTGTGCAGCGAGGTGCCTCTTAAAGAGGCAGTGTAAAAAAAAGAATCAATGAAAAAATTACGTTTTTAAAAACGTAAAAAAAAAATAAGCATAAAAGTTCAAATCCCCCCCCTTTTCCCCCAATCATAATAAAGTATTAAAAAAAAATAAAAAAATACACATGTTTGGTATCGCCGCGTTCAGAATCACCCGATCTAACATCCTATTAAATCCATTAATGAGAGCCGTAAACTCCGTAACGGAAAAAATGGTCCAAACACCAAAATTCAGTTTTTTTTGGTCGCCGCATCATTGCTATAAAATGCAATAACGGGCGATCAAAACTATACATCCCCCTAAAAATGGTATCATTAGAAATATTCGCTCAAGACGCAAAAAATAAGCTGTCACACAGCCCCAGATCCCGAAAAATGAGGACACTACGGGTCGCAGAACATGGCGCCAAAAGTCCGTTTTTGTTTTTTTTCAAACTTCTGAATTTTTTTTTCACCACCTAGATACCAATAAAGGTATACATGTTGGGTGTCTATGAACTCGTACCAACCCGAGGCATTACCCCGTCATGTCGGTTTTACCATATAGTGAACATGGCGGCTAAAATACCCAAAAAACTAACGTGTCATTGCACTTTTTTTGCAATTTCACTGCATTTAGAATTTTTTTGCAATTTCCCTGTACACTATATGGTAAAATAAATTATTGCATATGAAAGTACAACTCGTCCCGCAAAAAACAAGCTGTCATATGTCTATATTGATGGAAAAATAAAAAGTTATGGCTCTTGAAAGCAAAGGAGCAAAAAACGAAAATGAAAAACGAAAAATTCCCGGGTCATGAAGGGGTTAAGGACCAATCCGTGCCTATTCATGTCCATAGGGATACATGGAGGCCACGGATCCCAAAAAAACGTGATGTGAAGGGGGCCTTAGCTGTTGGTGCAGTAGATTCATAGAAAACGAACACACTCAGCCTTCATGATCTGCATGTTTTTGAGTCTGTGCATTTGAATAATTAATTAAAAGGGATGTGTTCAAAATAATAGCAGTGTGGAGTTCAGTTAGTGCGGTCAATCATTCTGTATAGAAACAGATGTGAATCAGGTGGCCTTTATTTAAGGGTGAAGCCAACACATGTTGTACAGGCATTTCTCCTTGATAGCCTGAGAAATACGAGTCGTTCATGACATTGTTTAGAAGAGCAGCATACGGTACTTTGATTAAATAGTTGATTGGAGAGGGTAAAACTTATAAAGAAGTGCAGATAATGATAGGCTGTTCAGCTAAAGTTATCTCCAATGTTTTAAAATGGAAAGAAAAAAACAGAAAGATGTGGAAGAAAATGGAAGACTATTATTCCAATGGATGTAAGAATAGCCAGAATGGCAAAAGCTCAGCTAATCATCAGCTCCAGGATTATCAAAGACAGTCTTAAGTTAGCTGTGAGGACTGTGATATATAGAAAACGCCTGTGTGAAGCTCATCTGTTAGCAAGAAGTCCCCATAAAGTCCCCACAAAGACATGTACTGAATCGAATACAGTGAAGGAAAAAAGTATTTGATCCCTTGCTGATTTTGTAAATTTGCCCACTAACAATGACATGAACAGTTTATAATTTTAAGAGTAGGTTCATTTTTTACAGTGAGAGATAGAATATATAAAATAATATCCAGAAAATCACATTGTCTAAATTACATAAATGTATTTGCATTTTGAAGGGAGAAATAACTATTTAGGCCCCTACCAACCATTAGGAGTTCTGGCTCCTACAGAGCAGTTAGATGCTCTTAATCAACCCGTTACCTGCATTACAGACAGCTGTCTTACATTGTCACCTGTATAAAGACTCCTGTCCACACAATCAGTCACCTCTAACCTCAACAACATGGGAAGACCAAAGAGCTTTGTAAGGATGTCAGGGAAAAGATCCTAGACCTGCACAAGGCTGGAATGGGCTACAAGACAAAGGAAGACAAAGCTGGGGGAGAAGGAGACAACTGTGGGTGCAATAGTAGGAAAATGGAAGAAATACAAAATGAGTGTCAATTGACGTCCATCTGGGGCTCCATGTAAAATCTCACTCCGTGCAGTATCCAGGATCATGAGAAAGGTGAGAGTTTAGCCTAAAACTACACAAGGGAGAACTTGTTAATAATCTCAAGGCAGCTGGGATCACTGTCATCAAGAAAACCATTGGTAACACATTACACCATAATGGATTAAATCCTGCAGTGCCCACAAAGTCCCACTGCTCAAGAAGGCACATGTGCAGGCCAATCTGAAGTTTGCCAGTGAACACCTTGGTGATTCTGATGGTGGGTTTACACACACCAATCATTGTATCCAATATCTGAACCAATCTCTGGTTGCAGTGAAATCATGGACACATAGTTCCATTTTGTGGCTGTGTACAACATGGAGCAATCTGTCCATGATTTCACTGCAACCAGAGATTGGTTCAGATATTGGATACAATGATTGGTGTGTGTAAACCCACCATGAGAGTGATTACGAGAAGGTGCTGTGCTCAGAGACATTGAACTCTTTGGCATTAACTCAATTCGCCATGTTTGGAGGAAGAGAAATGCTGCCTATGACCAAAGGTCACCGGTCCCACATTCAAGTATGGCTGAGGAAACATTATGTTTTGGAGCTGTTTCTCTGCTGAGGGCACTGGAATACTTCACTGCATCAATGGGACAATGCGTGGAGCCATGTACCGTAAAATCCTGAGTGAGAACCTCCTTCCCTCCACCAGGACATTAAAAATGGGTCATGGCTGGATCTTCCAGCAAAACAATGACCAAAAACGTACAGCCAAGGCAACAAAGGAGTGGCTCAAAAAGAAGCACATTAAGGTCATGGAGTGGCCTAGCCAGTCTACAGACCTTAATCCCATAGAAAATTTTTGAAGGGAGGTGAAGCTCCGAGTTGCTAAGCAAGAGTCCCAAAATGTTAATGATTTAGACATTTTCGAAGAGAAGAGGGCCAAAATTCCTTCGGACATGTGTACAAACCTCATAATCAACTACAAAAAATATCTGACTGCTAAACTTGCCTATATGGGTTTTGCCACCGTATTAAGTCTTGTTTTCCAGAGGGACCAAATACTTATATCTCTCTGCAAAATACAAATTAATTTACATAATGTAGACAATGTGATTTTCTGGATTTTATTTTTGATATTCTATGGCTGGCTTCACACCACGGCACAGTCCGGTCCGGGGCTGTCCGGTGTAAACCAGATAGCCCCGGACCCGTTTTTGGCCCCATAGTAGCCTATGGGGCTGGATGGAGCCAGATGGCAGCTCTCTGCTATCCGGTTTCCATCTCTCCGGATGAATCCGGGAGAATTAAGATTATTCTCACCAGACAGAAAAACGTTGCTTGGAACGTTTTTATGTCCGGGGAGAAAATTCTCCCCAAAAACCCATATCCCGGATTTGCCCGGATTCTCCCAGATCGGTGTAATCCGGCGCTCCCTAAGATGGGAGCCTATGGGGACAGATTGCCTGGGGAACGGACACTGGCGGCTCACGCCGCTGTGATTTCAGGACCGCGGCTAGCTCCCTGCGACCATGGTCCAGGGGTTAATAAAGATGCAGTCCCTTTTTTAGGATTGTTTTATTGATTTTTCAGAAAAAAAAATGACGTGGGCTTCGCCGTATTTCTGTAACCAGCCGGATCCAGCAGGCAGCGACGGGCTGCCCCCAACCCCCAGGTGCCTATTTGTACCTGGCCGGCGGCTACGAACAGCAAACCCGGCCAGATTGAGGAGCAACAGTAAGTGTCTTTTTATTCCAGTGCACATTGCTCGGCTTTAGCAAATACGGTGAAACATAATGTGGACAGTACCTAATGAATGATTTGATATACACACACCCAAAATAAGGATATTATTATAGTGTTCATATCAGTGTACACAAATGCAGGTATTCAAAGGTTAGACATAGGTTATAACTCACTTATCAATAACAAACAGTATTTGGTGTATAGAGTTTATTCTAATTTACGCACACACATATGAACGCAAGTTAAAGAGATATATGTTTTGCAAATACAACCACAACCTAAATTGTCAATCTTTTATAGGTTAGCACCCATCCAAAGGGTCCTGTTTGTCACACCTGATCCACAAACAGGTATGTAAATTAAATTAGTAAGGTCAGAAAGCACCCATTCAACAGCTCATTGAATAATCCCTACTACAGATTCAAGGTGAGATACTCATTAAAGGAGAATAGCAGCCACCCATGACTAAACTGGAACACACCCTATGAAACAAACAAAAAGGTGTGTATACCATAATCATTAAAGTCATAAGACTTTGTAGATGGATCAGGAACATAGAAAATAACTTTTTATTTATTTTTAGGGTGGTTTCACAGCACGTTTAGATCCGATCCAGGGCTGTCCACTATGGCTATGGCTAATATGCCCTCTAGTCCGGTGGGCAGCTGTACGCAGCTGAAGCTGCTGATGATTCAGGACTGCGGCTCCTGAAATAACAGCAGCGTGCGGCCGTAGATGTCCGATTCAAGGATCCAGGAGGATTCGGGAGAATCGGTTTGGGGAGATTTTTCTCCCTGGACACAAAAATCGTGCATACAGCATTTGTGTGTCCGGGTGAAAATTCTGAGTCCTCCCCGATTCACACGTACACATGGAAATCGGATGGCAGATAGCTGCCATCCGGCTCCATCCGTCCCCATAGGCAAACTATTGGCAAACTATTGGGCTGAAATGTGATCTGGGCCTATTCGGTTCTCATCGGATCGGCCCGGATCACAAAAAACATGGTGTGAAGCCGGCCTTAGACAACATAAGACATCTATCAAAACTAAAGTAGGAAGAACTAAAAGGAATACAAAAGTGACACAGAGGTCGAAACGTCGTGCCCCCCGTCCTCCCACCCGCATGCCACCACCTGCTGTGTGCACTGAAGCACAATAAAGAACCGCTGTTTATAGAAGCTCTGAGTGCGACTTCTTTTTCTTCTCCTATAACACAAAACTGGATGTGACACAGAGGTCACAACAAACCCCCCTTCTCCGTTTTTACCCAATTGAACCCTCCTGTGGAGACCTGGGGGTCAGTGGGTGCTCTCATCCGCTGGCCCAGCTGCCTTTACAAAGACAACGTGGACCAGGGCTCATCCCCAACTGAACGCCCGAGCTCCTTAACCGTTGGCGGAACACTACTCAGACATCACAGGGTGAGGGAATCACAATAACAAGGCTTTATTGGATCCCCAAACAGTTAACAGCATATAACGCATAACCAGAAAAACACAACAATGTAACAGGCAACAGAATCTCATCCTTCCACTGGCTCACCAGGGTTTAGAATGTAGCACGGCAAAGTCTGTAGCCAGGTGACTGTATCGTCCCAACCTGGGTTGCTTCCTTATCCTTATGCAGTCTTTATCACAGCCGAATCCGATAATCCGATACTGAAGTCCTTGTGGATCTATAGTCCGTGTTCTGGTCCCCTTGGTCGGCACCGAAATGCCTAGGCCTGGGGTTATGGCTTGCTAATCGGACCCGAAGATCCTAGATTAGCTGCCTCTATCCAATCCAGTGTACTTCTAGCTGGGACCGAAATCCCTAGACTGAGGTCACTAGACAGAATCTAACTCTGGTTAATGAACACATCTCCCTATATACCTTCAGCCCTCATTGCAGGATATTGAGAACGTCACGATAGGTGGAATAAAACTGTCTTTTCTTTGGCTGGACCTCAAGCCTCATTTAACATATTTTTAGTAGTATTGTTCTCCTGATAAGGTAGAGTGACATACTGATTGACATAGTCCTTACAATGGAATGTTAGTAGGGGACATTCAGTCTGCAACCCATGACATTAAAACAATAGTAGCTGCGGCCATGTACATAGAATCAACATTTACAGGGTAATAGACAATGGACGATTAGCATAATTAAGTTCTCTGGCCTTCTATGACAAAAAATAATTAGATAATTACATTGCCATGCTAAACGTACAAGGTAATCTATGAAAATACTGTAGGAGATTCTCCTTGGCCATTACAAGTTTGCAAACCAAGATTCAATACTGTCTGGGTTATATAAGAAATCATCACATGTTCTACATTGTAGGAGTCCATTTCATCACACCTCCCCTCATCAATTTTAAGTATTTTTAACAAATAAATCGCTTTAAATGTGCATGGAGTGCAGTGTTTGAATTGATTGAATTTTTATCAATAAAAAAATTTTTGGGAAATAATTTTGGGAATAATAATTATTCAGATATACAAGGTTGCGCTGATTCCCACTGGTATACTTATTGACTATTAAGCACAGTTAAAAGTAAATATTTTTCTTCTTTTTTTTTTAAATATGAAAAAAAATTGAGCTATCAGAATATAAATAAATTAATACAAGCAAAAGGATTGTTTTCTTTAGTTTTTTTTAAATGTCAGCGCTTTTTACCATTTTGGGTCATCGAGTAGAAAACTTTTTGATCTTTTTGCTTCTTAATGTTTTGTTAGGATGCATTAAAAAAGCCAATACAGCAAGCATTGCAGAGTTCACCATGTCATCCTTATTCTCCGCTTACTATACTGAGAGCGGCTGCTATACTCTCAGGTATTTTGATTGACAGCCCACTTTGCAGCCTATACGTGCAAGGACTTCAATAGCATCTTGTGTCCGTGCAAGACACACAGAGATATTTAAATTTATTTCCTAGCGGCCAAATGACAAGGGCCAATACAAGTGTATGGATGCATGAGGATACATAGAGCACACGGATGGCACCCATGTGTCACTCATGTGTCACCCATGTGCTGTAAGTATTTAACATGGCAGGGATAGAAGAAACTGTGCAATTTATTTATTTATCCATTAATGAAAACACAGATGACACCATAGGAAAAACGGACACACGGATGACACACTGATCCAAAAATTGATGACACCGGTACCATTTGTCATGTGTAGGTTTTTAACACGGATGTGTGAATCAGTCCTTAGATTCATGTAATTTTACTACAATTTTGAAGTTTGCTATAATGTATGTACTAGTACTAGTACTAGTACTCTAAATACTAGCTATAGAGCCCGGCGTTGCCCAGGCATAGTAACTAACTGTTTTCAGTGGTAAGCTGAGTGTATGTCTGTGTGTGTATAGATGTCCAAGTCTTGTCTGCAAGTCTTGCCTCTCTCTGCTGAGACGTTTCGGTGGCCCTTGGGGAAGCAGCTCTTGCCTCGCTTTCTTCCATTTCTGTATTCATTTCTGAAATTCTTGCCTCCCTTTCTTCCATTTCTGTAAGTATTGCTCATTGAGCCATAATACAGCTTTTCTCTTAGCGTGTAACGACAATCATGCAGTCACATTCTTTTTCTTATGGGTCATAAGATCTGAATGATCAGGCAGTGATATTACACGGAATTTTATAAGATTACATTCTACATTCTATTGTGACATCACAAAGAGGGTGTGGCTATGGTAAATGGGTGTGGCTATGCAGAGTGGGCATGGTTATACAGAGTGGGCATGGTTATGTGGATGGGTGTGGCTATATGGGGTTGACATGGTCATGTGGAGTAGGCATGGCTATGTGGAGTGGTGTGGCTATGTGAAATGGGTGGAGCTTACCACATGGCTATGTGGAGTGGCTGTGGTTCTGTTGAGTGGGCATGGCTATGTGGGGTGGGCGGAGTTTTCCACATACACACACATACATACACTCAGCTTTATATATTAGATAACAAATAGAGAGAGCTGATCTATGGTACTCTACTTAATGAGGTAGAATTAGCAAATTATGACACTTACCTGAAACAAATATCAATGGAAACAGTTGACTTGGCCTCTTCAGGTCTCTTAACTGTGGAGGAAATTGAAGGATAAATATAATTTCACATATATTTGATTAAAGGGAATTTGAATGTCTTCACCCCACAAACTATTTGTATGCACATGTAGCTGTTTCAAAGAAAAATCCAACAATATCTTTATATGACCGATCCATTCCTCTGTAACCAAGAATTCAGCAGTTGAATTCATATGCACATGAGGTTAAAGATATATTTGTAGATCTGAAGCCTCTGTCACTCTGGCTCTTTTTGCTGCCCAGCACCATCTCCTCCTGCTTGACTGGTGGCCTCCATGCTCAGTGACTTCAAACAAAGGAGCCATCAGTAAAGCATGAGGAGGTGGAGATGGGCAGGGAAAGAGCTGGTGTGACAGAGGCTTCAGATCTACAATTAGATCTTAAATCTCATTTGCATATCAATTACAACACTGATTTCTCGGCAAGAGATGAACAGACTGCCATGTAGATGTACTACCTCAGGCAATGGAGCCATCAGTAAAGCAGGAGGAGGTGGGGCTGAGCAGGGAATAGCGCTAGTGTGACTGAGGCTTCAGATCTACAAGTAGATCTTCACCCTCATTTGCATATCAATTCATACACTGATTTCTCATCAACAGAGGAATGGAGTGACCATGTAAATGTATTACTTCAGGCAACGTGACCATCTGGAAAGCATGAGGAGTTGGTGCTCTGCAGGGAAAAGAACTGGAGTTACAGACCTACAAATAGATCCTAAAGGTACCATTACACGGCTCAACATCGTTCCCGACATCATTCAAAAGTGACGTCTGGAACAATGTTGAAATGACATCGTTATTGCGTCGTTGCGTGTAAATGAACGATTCAACAACGATAGTTGGTCAGCATGTTGAAAAACCTGTCAACTTCAACTCAACCAACCTGCTGTATTGTCCTGTGTGACACCGCGATAACGATGTCATGGACGACTTCGCCCATTCACAGCAATGAGCAGGGATCGTTCGTGGGGTTTGCGAACGGTACCTGCTCATAACATTGTTGGTGAGTTGTCCACGATATCTTGACGTGTGACATCTCACCAGCGATCTTGAACAGCTGCCAAGAAATGCTGCGCGTGCATGAGATCGTTGCCGACATCGCAACAAAGTTGTGATGTGTAACGGTACCTTAACCCTTACTTGCACATCAATTCAAACACTTATTTCTTAGCAAGAGGGGAACGGACTGGCCATGTAAAGGTATCACTTCAGACAAAGGCGCCATCAGTAAAGATGGAAGAGGTGGTGCCATGCAGGTAATAGAGCTGGCATGACAGAGACTTCAGATTTACTAGTAGATCTTTACCCTCATTTGCATTTCAATTTAAACACTGATTTCTCAGCAACAGAGGAATGGACTGGCCAAGAAAAGGACTTGTCTTTGAAAGAGCTACATGTGCATATAAATAGTCTGGTTGGGATGAAATCTGCGGACAGACTCCCTTTAATAATGTTTTGCAATATTACTGTCAGTCTAAAAGTGTGCCAGTCTTCTTTATGAAATGTCATTGTTTTTAGAAGGAAAACACACCTTTTCTAATACTGGCCGACTGTTTTAAGAATGTTTCTACATATTCTTTCAGAAGTTTGTCACGTCAAAGAAGCTGAGCTGCAAAATTAAACTTAGCACTCAGAACCCTATCAAATCTTTAGCGCAATTAGATTTGTCACAACATTAATAATTGATTAGTTTTGCAATAATTGTCTTTACAGCACTCGTAGAAGCCCAGCCGAGGTCCCCAAGCAAGACGGAGATCGATCTACCTATTGTCTATGACTTATCATTTAACTGACGATGCAGTGATCAAGAACACCAGTCTTTCCAGACCCGCTGCCACTACTATATCATCCTTGTGGACATTTTGAAAGTCCCAGAAGGTGAAAATAAACAGATGGAAATAAAATGTTGGAAATGTTTGCAGGAAATTTGCTAAGTGTAAAAATCAAGACCCCACTACATCCTGCAAGAAAATAATTGACTATTTTCTATTTTTATGATGATAATTATTATCATTTATTAGCTGTAGAGCTTGGCGTTGCCCGGGCATAGTAACTAACTGTTCTTCGTTCACAATAGAATGTTAGCCTATAACTTCCGAGTCATGCGGCATTTGTGCGGCATTTGTATCTCCTGAGTTCTATTTATGGATTTACATTGTGTATTTGCATTTGATTCATTCTATTGTGACATACACACACGCATATATATACTCAACTTTATAAATTAGATATGGAAGTATATGAGGCTGCATTATGCTATATGGAGAACTATAAGTCTGCATTATATTATGTAGCCGCACCGTTTAAGGGCATGACTATGTGGAGTGAATGTTGCTAAGTGGACTGGGCATGGCTATTTGCAGTAGCCGGGGCTAATGCCACATACACACCTACACTCAGTTTTATATTAGATCAGGGGCGGACCTACCGTGGTGCAGCTGGTTCAGCTGGTTCAGCTGCACCAGGGCCCCGACTGGCTAGGGGGCCCCTCAAGCCAGCAGGGGGGCCCCAGCCGACTCCCATGTCCCTGTGTCAGAGGAGAGGGGGTTAACTGAGGGAAGCTTCCTGCGGCCCGGCGCAGGTAGGAGATGCAGCAGCTATATCACCCACCCCCCGCTCCTCGCCTACATCAACTAGCAACCCCCCCCCCCTCCTTGCCTACATCCACTAGCAACCCCCTCCCCCGCTCCTCACCTACATCAACTAGCAATCCCCCCCTCCCCTGCTCCTCACCATCAGCTGCTGCACCAGGGCCCTCTTGGCACAAGGTCTGCCACTGTATTAGATTATTATATCCGTGAATCATCTTATATTGTGGACACTTTACATGGAAACTCTAGAATAAGAGATAATACGAAGGTTCAAATATCTTACCATGAGGTTCATCCTTAATTGTCACTGATAGTTCAAAATTGTTGCATGCATGCTCCTTCTCTGTCTCAATAGCATAATAAACCGACATCACCTAGAAAACATGGAACACATAGGAAAGTTTATCATGAACTACATTAAAACAATTAAACTTACCAGCTTATCAGTTGAGTATGGGTGGCACGGTGGCTCAGTGGTTAGCATTATACAGTGGCTCAGTGGTTAGCATTATACTGTGGCTCAGTGGTTAGCATTATACAGTGGCTCAGTGGTTAGCATTATACGGTGGCTCAGTGGTTAGCATTATATGGTGGCTCAGTGGTTAGCACTGTATATGGTGGCTCAGTGGTTAGCACTGTATATGGTGGCTCAGTGGTTAGCATTATATGGTGCCTCAGTGGTTAGCATTATACAGTGGCTGAGTGGTTAGCATTATATGGTGCCTCGGTGGTTAGCACTATATGGTGGCTCAGTGGTTAGCATTATACGGTGGCTCAGTGGTTAGCATTACATGGTGGCTCAGTGGTTAGCATTATATGGTGGCTCAGTGGTTAGCATTATACTGTGGCTCAGTGGTTAGCATTATATGGTGGCTCAGTGGTTAGCATTATACACTGGCTCAGTGGTTAGCATTATACAGTGGCTCAGTGGTTAGCATTACACAGTGGCTCAGTGGTTAGTATTATACGGTGGCTCAGTGATTAGCATTATATGGTGGCTCAGTGGTTAGCATTATATGGTGGCTCAGTGGTTAGCATTATACAGTGGCTCAGTGGTTAGCATTATACGGTGGCTCAGTGGTTAGCATTATACGGTGGCTCAGTGGTTAGCATTATATGGTGGCTCAGTGGTTAGCATTATATGGTGGCTCAGTGGTTAGCATTATACGGTGGCTCAGTGGTTAGCATTATACGGTGGCTCAGTGGTTAGCATTATATGGTGGCTCAGTGGTTAGCATTATACGGTGGCTCAGTGGTTAGCATTATATGGTGGCTCAGTGGTTAGCATTATACGGTGGCTCAGTGGTTAGCATTATATGGTGGCTCAGTGGTTAGCATTATATGGTGGCTCAGTGGTTAGCTCTGCAGTCTTGCAGCGCTGGGGTCCTGAGTTCAAATCCCACCAAGGAGTTTGTATGTTCTCCCAGTGTTTGCATGGCTTTCCTCTGGGTTTTGTGGTTACCTCCCACACTTGAAAGACATACTGACAGGTTGTTTAGATTGTGAGCCCCAATGGGGACAGTGTTGCAAATGTATGCAAAGTGCTATGGAATTAATAGCACTATGTAAATAAATTGATATCTTTTAATGGCTAACTGAAAAGATGGTAAACATAGCAAGCTTTCTTTACTGTACACTGTCATAGCTTTGGTAACATGTTTATCCTTTGTTCTTGTATTGTCTCTGCTGTGTAGTATTACTACTGTTGTTTAGGTGCCATGCTTAGCACTGATTTGTTTAATTTGTTTTCTTATAGTTTTACCATCATAATCACACGATTGATTGGTGAACCATCCTCACACATCAGATGATTGAATCTCTCATCATTATTCTCTGTGGAACAATAAGCAATTGACTACAGAACCAACAGTCTTTTTATTTGGGATACATAGAAGGTTTAGCTGAATGCTGGAACTTGCATCACATATAATATGAACGAATATAGGACAATGGTAGACTCGAATATATTCTATCCAATTTTATGCTCAGGATGCTTTCCACCTTGCTGTACACTGCAGCTCTGCTTGTTTTGAGTTTGCAAACAAGCCTCCATTCAAGTCAGTGCAGAGAGAATCAATTACTGTGGACAATTATGTCAAAGATAAAGTATAGTTGTGTTAATTATTGTAATTTCAACTGCATTTACCTCAAAAAAGTTGGATTAATCAAAATTTGATGTATTTTGTGATTCACTTTGCAGGCTGCCTTATGTAGAACTAGGTATGCTTTAAGTTAAAATGTTATCCTCATCATTCCTACACCCACTATGGACCTCCCCAGCTGCCCCTCCAATTTGCTTTTTCATCTTCCTTCTACTATCCTTCTTTAACAATCTTTCTTCTACTATCTTGCTTCTTCAATCTTCCATCTTCCTTTTTCCATCTTTCTATTTCCATTTGCCTTTTCAATCTTCCTTCTTCAAGCAACCTTCAATCTTCCTTCCTCAACTGCCCTTCTTCAATTTTCCTTCTTTATTCTTAGTACTTCAACCTACAGAACCTTCTACTATTTTATTTCTACAATGTTCCTACTTCAATCTACCTTCTACTATGTTTCATCTACTGTCTTCCTCCTTCCTCCATTTTCTATCTTTAATCTTCCTCCTTCCATCTTCTGTATTCTAAGGTCATGAGGCAGGAAGACCAGGTCCCAACATGCCGCAGACATCCACTTGTCACCCGCTTCCATACTCTCCCTGTCCGTGCCCCCGCAATGTCTGCCTGTGCCATCCCTGGTATATCGCTGTCCTGACATTTCTCCCCTGCCTCCTCTCACTGTCAGGTTGTGTTCAGGCAGCTTCTTTTCATTTGAAGGGCCATAGCTGCCTTTTTTCTGCTGACCCCTCTCAGCTAATCACTGAGATGCCTGGGTATTTAAGGCCCTCACTTCCTTTGGGAGGTGCCTGGGCAACTTTGTACTATTGTTCAAATGTTGCTGTGCTCAGGTCTACAGATCAGCCCTTGCTTGCCATTGCCTTATCACTGCTTTCTATTAATTTCTGGTGTTTCCTTTTAGTGTTGTTGTTCCCATCCTGGTCATATGGCTGCTTGGAGGCACGCCAATCTAGTCTTCATCCCTGTGGTCCCTCCAGACCTTTCTGGACCTTCCCTTGGTAACACAGCCTTGTACCTCCTCTAGATTATCCTGGCTATCTCTTACTGGTTTGTTCCATCTGTTTCCTCTGGACCTCTTGCTCCCCTTCCTAGACTTTGTTCCTCTTGGGTTGCCCCTCTGGTCTTTGAGTCATTGCACTCAGAGCCTCTGTTGCTGCACCGGGTCAACCCCTGTTCAGGGGATCGCTCAACGATGCTCTCTCAGAGGAGTTTGGTACTTCAGCCCAGATAGCCCTCCTATTATCTTTAATAAAATTCTTGCATTTCTCTGATACATTTGTCCAACTGGTTCCTTGGGTATAGGTTCCACAGATCTCTGTGTGGTCTTGTGGGTCCATTTTCCACGTTATCGCCTCCTCGGGCTTGACACCTCTTCTATGCTTTCTACAACCTACTTATTTTATCTTTCTTCAGTCTTCCTTCTTCCATCTTCCTTCTCCCATCTGTTTTCTTTATTCTGCCTTATTATATCTTTCTTCTTTCATATGTGTTCTTCAATATTCATTAAATCTTCCTTCTGCAATTATCTTTCTTCCATCTTCTTTCTTTCATCAAACTCTACTATTTTCCTTTTTCAATCTTCTTTCTTCACTCTTCCTTTCTCAATCTACAGTACATTCTTTAGTCATATTTCTCTAATCATAATTTTCAATCTTTTTTCTTCTATCCTCTCCCTTCTTCAATCTTTTTTCTTTAGTCATCCTTCTTCTATCTTTCTTCTTTAATCATCTTTCTTCAATCTTCTATTTTTAACCTCATCTTTTCAATCTAAATTCTTCAGTCTTCTTTCTTCAATCTACCTTCTACTCTCCTCCTACTTCAATCCTCTTTGCCCAATCTGCCTTTTAAATCTTCCTTCCTCAATTTTCCTTCTTTAATCTACATTCTGCAATTTTCTTTCTTCTATCTGTCTTCTTGTGTCTTCCAATGAGCTTAGTCTTCTATTTTTCAGGATCCGTAATGTCATGTACTTTGCGAATCATTTAATTTACAATGATTGAGCACCATTTCATTAAAGAAGAAAGGTGGTGGAAAATTAAAGACAGTAGATAAAAGACAGAAAAACCATGTTGCGACACATATGAGGAGCAACAGGACGAACAGACTTTTTGTAAACCTTTCCGGCCAATTAAATGTTTCCATTGAAATAAGTGAATAAATCCTAATTGACTGTAAAGGTTTCACTCAGCTCTTGTAGAAGAAGTGGAAGTGACAAAATATTCTTACTATCGATTATCTTGATGCAAAGTTGAGAAGTAATCACATTTCATTGCAATGAATATTATGCATAAGGTAATGCACAAATGTGAGGAGAACGACAAAGTCGGGTCTGATTGAGGGATCTTTGTTATGATCAGTATAAGTCATGTGGAAAAGAGCAGTCTAAAAAGTATTTATTTATTTTACAGGAATTAGTGCATGTATTATTTTCTTACCTTTAAGGAGCCTTGGCCCTTTCCTTTTGCAACAACTGTAAAGCTTCTAGCTTCATTTGTCTGCAACATGAAAGACAAAGTCACCGGAGTCCAGAGAGATTTTATTTTTTTACCAATTCCTTATTGTTCAGTTACTACTGACTAAATATATTAAACCCTACAAAAATTGGAAATTCAGTAAATCACAGAAATTTTATGCGAAAATTGGAATTACAGAGGATACTTTCAGTGTAAATTGAGAGTTTCATATCATGATCTGACGTCTCTCGAGACTCCTGAGCATAAAAAGCGTAAAATGTTAAAAAAAGAAAAAATACTCACTTCACTGTTCACCTGTCCCTCTGCCACATTAATCTCGACATACAGTCTTCTGTGACTCTTCTTCCCTTCCCTTGACATTTGCACCCCCTTTGGCCACCTCACTCCATGCCATTAGTTCCCTTGTCAACTAGGTCTAGACACTTAGTCAACAAAGGAGCCATCATCATGGAGTGAAGTGGCTGAAGAGGACGACACGGGAAGGGGAAAATAAAAGGTGCTGAGGTCTGGATGGCAGGTTACAAGGTTGGTGAGTCAATTGAGCGGAAGATATTATTATTTGTTTAAAGGTTTACTTGATTATCTGCGGTTCAGCAAAATGGCGGCCGCAGCTCACTACTGTTTTGCTAAATTCTCATAGAGCGAATTGCAAAAAACCCCACAATCAGTATTCAAGGGAAAATCGGCACTATCATCTTCCAGAGTTCTTACCTGTTCAGATCGGGAAACTAAGGCATTACCCAGATTGAGACGAATTGTTTTAGTTGGAGATTTCTCAGAAATCTTGAAGGTGACATCCATGTCCAAGTCTTTTACACCCGCCGGTGCATCTAACTGATACTGAGCAAGAGCTTCGAACTGCATCATCGTAGACTGGAGCACAAGAGATAGAGAGAACATAGTCATGTTAAGTGCACAATAATCACCAAGGTTATCACAATAATCAGAAGCAAGTTTTCTTACAATGCTTTGGGGAATATGGAAAAAATAGAAGTCCCTGAAGGATAAGCAACGTAATACATATATTTTTTGTCCGAAATGCTCTCCACTCTCATCTCCATCTACCATCCTACATGTGGTCATTGGCCAACTACCTACAAATTTTTTCTTCTCTAATTATATCCTAGTGTTGCGCCCCAGGGTCCACTTGCCACAATGCTAAAGCTTGGAATCAAGGGAAGGCACCCACCTCAGGTAAACCACACACACACGCGCACAACACCTTCCGAACTCCAGGTCAGAAGGGGGAACTCTAAAGCCCGGGTTCAGGGCAGGTCCCCTATTAATTCTGGTCTGGGGGCAGGGTCAGGGAGTTCAGTTCCTAGGAGGACCGTAGAAGACATCCAAGGACGGTTGCCGCGCTAGGCTCATCCTAGGTGACTGACTAGACAGTGTGAGTGAGCTGCGGTAAGGGTCTGAGGAAAGTGGAGAAAAGGTGTGAGGAGTGGAGCGGCGCCAGCTTGCCTCAGCACCTAATGCAGTACGGACACCAGAGTCTGAGGTCGCCAGGTACTTCATACCCAGCAACCAAAACCGGAGGGTGGGTGATTTCAAGTTGCTCGTCCACCCAGAAAGGCCAGGAGACACAGTCGCAATAGTGAACTCGGGAGAGACAGAGATGAAAGAGAGAAACCCAGAGAGAGGTCAAGCCGATTGTCATACGGCTAAGACACAGAGTGAGGAGGGAGCCTGTGCATAGCTTTAAGCAGCTGGGGCTCACAAACAGAAAAGTGCAGCAAGCAGGCCTTAGTATTTGCCGGGTGTGTAAAGCCCAACTTACTTCTAGGCTCTGGACCCTGAAAACCACTTGTGAACTGTGCCCTGGATGAACCTGTTTCTGACTTCAGTAAAGATAAAGTAGACTGTTATCCCTGTGTCTGTCAGTTATTTTGTACACTCAGTCCTTGCACCCCCAACGATCCCTGCCTATCCACAGGCTATACTTGTGTCCTGGGGAACCGCTCTTCTTGTGGAGAGCTGAAATATCCCATCATCATCATGCTACTCCCACCATCCCCAGAGGTCCCGACTGCAGCAGTGGTTATATTAGCCGCATTCCGCAGGTGGCATCACGACAATCTTGATTTTTTTTATTTTATTCTCATCCATTTTACCAATCCCCTTTTACTGCTCGCCCGCAGAGGGGATCACGGACCGGGTCACGCCACAGTGACATCCCACAGCCCCGACAACGACGAGAGGGCCCGGTTCCAAGTATTCCTAGGTCCCCACCAGGGGCGAAATACTATTACTCTATATACAGATCTTCTGTTGTACTATACACATGAGATACAGTACCCTGAAATACAGGATTGATTCTAGTTCTTTCAGTTTTCTATTTTTCATCCATGTGGTTTAATATGTCTTAAGATGTTTATCGCTTAAAGGTGAGCAAACTGATTCCAGTCTAGTGATTTAGATAAGTGGTTAAGGATAGGCACCAACTCTTAGGTACGTATATCGAATAAAATAAATTACCAGATTCGTCTGTTCAACCCTTCTTTGGGATGCTTATTTAAAAAGCAAATAAATTTTATCCTATTATTACATTATTTGATACTAGCTAGTTTGTGTACAATCTCTTGTTTTATTCACTAAGCATCAATTCAGGTAGTATAAAACAATCTGTTGTTCTTTAAAATGTGCGTGTATAACTCACTATTTAAAAACGTTATTAAAAATGCAGTTAAAGTGCCAATCAATAAAGATATTGCATCACATGACCGCTGACGCGACGGTGACGTGCAGTCACGTGACACGGCAGGGAGGACGCCGGTCAGTAAGTGTGGAGCAGCAGCTCCTTCCCAGCGCGGTTAACACAGACGCCGCATATATCTAAAGGTATCGTCACACGCCGCAATCTCGGCTGGCGATGTGTGGCGATCTGACATGCGCGCTCACGTTATTGGTTGTCGCCTCAGATTGCTGACAGCGGCGTCACACGCCGCAATTTCGCCCTAAGCCTAAGGAGATGTGTCACTCTGGAAATCGCCTCACCTACAGCGGAACCAATCTTGCCTAATTCCATCGCCGCTTCACACACCGCAATCTCAAAGGCAATGTGGGCGTACATGTTCAGCGTGGCGAGGAGATAGGCATGCCACAGTAGTTTACCCCGCGCCCCATAAATGCTCGTTGGTCAACGCAACAGCGTTACGATTGGTCAGCCTGCTCTGGAAAGCTGGCTAATATATGACACCATTGCCATTGTGTGGTGCTGAACAGACAGCTCTTCAAATATGGCGCAGTGTCAAGTGACAGCCAATGGGAACACAGTAGCCCACACCAATCATCTCAGACGGGGCGCGGACTTCAGCACGCGGAGGCACGCCTATGGGAAATCAAAGGCAACGCTCTTTCCATCACATGCCACAACACGGAAATATCGCCTTAACGATTGCGGCCGATTACTGAGCACTGTTCAGGAATCAGGCGACGGCCAAGGGGCGATTTATCGACGCGAAATTGCCCAATCACACGCCGCAACCGTGAGGAAATTTCACGGCGATTGCAACGGGGCGACATATCGCCTTTCAGATCACCAGGCGACATTGCGGCGTGTGAAGGTATCTTAACAGCAAGGGAGACATAACATCACAGCGGGAAATGGAACTCCGGAGGACCCACTGAACAGTTAAAGAAAGGTCCAGTGAAGATCCTTATTACCGCTTATTTCCAGCACACAGTGCCTACTTAGTTATATTGATAGATGGTGACTCTGCAACAATATCACCTAGGGTTAGGATATATTGATACAAAATAGCAAGACATTAAACAACAATAGCTCACAAGGAATGTAGAGGAGATAGCTCAGCAGATAAGTATCAGCAAGATATCACACAGTAATCCTCTACCAGGGACATATAGGTTGATATATCACTATACAACACTAGAAGGTGAACTAGTATATACCCTGACGCATAAAAGGAATATACTGAAAACAGTATAATTAGTGAGGTGTTATTGACCTTTTTACAAACAATTGAGGACTCTCATCAGCCACCATCACCTGCACAGAGGACTTCACTAATCACAATCACTGACACCCATACCATTATACAAAAGACTATTAAGTAAAGAAGCACACTTATTAATAACAAAATATCCCACAACAGTAGCAAACCTATATTCCAATGATTTACTTTTCCTTAGAATACCATCGCATATAGAGGAATTAGATCCAACAGAATCAGTGCACCATAGACCATGCACAAACTCTACAACTTAACCAAGTAGAAAGACACATTTTAAGAAAGAAATTCCAACAATAAACACAAACCACAATTAATAGGAGGCATCTTATTATACTCATAGAGTCCCAGTATTGGACGCCTGGAACATATTATATCATAGTACATATATAAAGAGATTGAACCATTTCGCCTCTACAAAGTACCAACTTACAATTTATACAAGTAAGTGAAAACTCTTATTAACAATCTTAAAATACCGGCACACGCGGCAATATTGCTTGCAATTTGCCGGTTGCAGTGAGATCATGAACACATTTTTCTATCTTGTGGCTGTGTACAAATGTAACAATGTGTCCATGATTTCACTGCAACCAGCAAATTGCCAGTGAAATTGCCTAGCAATAATGCTGTGTGTGACGGTACCTTTAGAGGATCTCAAACACCACAAATAAAAGTTAAAAGGTACCCATTACATCCATAGGTCCTTATATTTGGAAGAAAGATAACCATACATAACTACCAGCACGATAAAAGGTCTGAAAAATCTACAATACATCAGGAGGTAAGAATAATATCTCCTAAATAAGGACATTTTTACACAAAGAAATTAATAGCACAGTAAAGACACTCATATAATATCACCACTTTGTTTATAGATTGACCATAAAAAAAGTGAAGGAAAGCGCAATACAACGAACCCAAAGGATACGCCTATAACCTACAGATCCCACACATAGGCTGAAGAAGAAGCCCCTAATGGATTGCCTACAACCTATACAACCCACACATAGGCTGAAGAAGAAGCCCCTAAAGGATTGACTAAAACCTATAGAACCTGCACATAGGCTGAAGAAGAAGCCCCTAAAGCATTGCCTATAACCTATACAATCCGCACATAGGCTGAAGAAGTCCCTAAAGGATTGCCTATAACCTATACAATCCGCACATAGGTTGAAGAAGTCCCTAAAGGATTGCCTATAACCTATAGAACCCGCACATAGGCTGAAGAAGAAGCCCCTAAAGCTGCCTATAACCTATACAATCCACACATAGGCTGAAGAAGCCCCTAAAGGATTGCCTATAACCTATAGAACCCGCACATAGGCTGAAGAAGAAGCCCCTAAAGCTGCCTATAACCTATACAATCCACACATAGGCTGAAGAAGCCCCTAAAGGATTGCCTATAACCTATAGAACCCGCACATAGGCTGAAGAAGAAGCCCCTAAAGGATTGCCTATAACCTATAGAACCTGCACATAGGCTGAAGAAGAAGCCCCTAAAGGATCGCCTATAACCTATAGAACCCGCACATAGGCTGAAGAAGAAGCCCCTAAAGCATTGCCTATAACCTATAGAACCCGCACATAGGCTGAAGAAGAAGCCCCTAAAGGATCGCCTATAACCTATAGAACCCGCACATAGGCTGAAGAAGAAGCCCCTAAAGCATTGCCTATAACCTATAGAACCCACACATAGGCTGAAGAAGAAGCCCCTAAAGCATTGCCTATAACCTATAGAACCTGCACATAGGCTGAAGAAGAAGCCCCTAAAGGATCGCCTATAACCTATAGAACCCGCACATAGGCTGAAGAAGAAGCCCCTAAAGCATTGCCTATAACCTATAGAACCTGCACATAGGCTGAAGAAGAAGCCCCTAAAGGATCGCCTATAACCTACAGATCCCACACATAGGCTGAAGAAGAAGCCCCTAAAGGATTGCCTACAACCTATACAACCCGCACATAGGCTAAAGAAGAAGCCCCTAAAGGATTGCCTACAACCTATACAACCCACACATAGGCTGAAGAAGAAGCCCCTAAAGGATTGACTAAAACCTATAGAACCTGCACATAGGCTGAAGAAGAAGCCCCTAAAGCATTGCCTATAACCTATACAATCCGCACATAGGCTGAAGAAGTCCCTAAAGGATTGCCTATAACCTATACAATCCGCACATAGGTTGAAGAAGTCCCTAAAGGATTGCCTATAACCTATAGAACCCACACATAGGCTGAAGAAGAAGCCCCTAAAGCATTGCCTATAACCTATAGAACCTGCACATAGGCTGAAGAAGAAGCCCCTAAAGGATCGCCTATAACCTATAGAACCCGCACATAGGCTGAAGAAGAAGCCCCTAAAGCATTGCCTATAACCTATAGAACCTGCACATAGGCTGAAGAAGAAGCCCCTAAAGGATCGCCTATAACCTACAGATCCCACACATAGGCTGAAGAAGAAGCCCCTAAAGGATTGCCTACAACCTATACAACCCGCACATAGGCTAAAGAAGAAGCCCCTAAAGGATTGCCTACAACCTATACAACCCACACATAGGCTGAAGAAGAAGCCCCTAAAGGATTGACTAAAACCTATAGAACCTGCACATAGGCTGAAGAAGAAGCCCCTAAAGCATTGCCTATAACCTATACAATCCGCACATAGGCTGAAGAAGTCCCTAAAGGATTGCCTATAACCTATACAATCCGCACATAGGTTGAAGAAGTCCCTAAAGGATTGCCTATAACCTATAGAACACGCACATAGGCTGAAGAAGAAGCCCCTAAAGCTGCCTATAACCTATACAATCCACACATAGGCTGAAGAAGAAGCCCCTAAAGCTGCCTATAACCTATACAATCCACACATAGGCTGAAGAAGCCCCTAAAGGATTGCCTATAACCTATAGAACCCGCACATAGGCTGAAGAAGAAGCCCCTAAAGCTGCCTATAACCTATACAATCCACACATAGGCTGAAGAAGCCCCTAAAGGATTGCCTATAACCTATAGAACCCGCACATAGGCTGAAGAAGAAGCCCCTAAAGGATTGCCTATAACCTATAGAACCTGCACATAGGCTGAAGAAGAAGCCCCTAAAGGATCGCCTATAACCTATAGAACCCGCACATAGGCTGAAGAAGAAGCCCCTAAAGCATTGCCTATAACCTATAGAACCCGCACATAGGCTGAAGAAGAAGCCCCTAAAGGATCGCCTATAACCTATAGAACCCGCACATAGGCTGAAGAAGAAGCCCCTAAAGCATTGCCTATAACCTATAGAACCCACACATAGGCTGAAGAAGAAGCCCCTAAAGGATCGCCTATAACCTATAGAACCCGCACATAGGCTGAAGAAGAAGCCCCTAAAGCATTGCCTATAACCTATAGAACCCGCACATAGGCTGAAGAAGAAGCCCCTAAAGCATTGCCTATAACCTATAGAACCTGCACATAGGCTGAAGAAGAAGCCCCTAAAGGATCGCCTATAACCTATAGAACCCGCACATAGGCTGAAGAAGAAGCCCCTAAAGCATTGCCTATAACCTATAGAACCCGCACATAGGCTGAAGAAGAAGCCCCTAAAGGATCGCCTATAACCTATAGAACCCGCACATAGGCTGAAGAAGAAGCCCCTAAAGCATTGCCTATAACCTATAGAACCTGCACATAGGCTGAAGAAGAAGCCCCTAAAGGATCGCCTATAACCTATAGAACCCGCACATAGGCTGAAGAAGAAGCCCCTAAAGCATTGCCTATAACCTATACAATCCGCACATAGGCTGAAGAAGAAGCCCCTAGAAAAGGAATCCCCAACAAACTAGGAGACCATCTGTACTAATAACATCACTCCAGAAAGAATTCCTTCTGATTGCTCCATTGAGTTGTATATACACATGGAATTATAATTAGAAAAACCATTTATTGGGGTATTATACCATATACTTCTTAGGTATATATTTTTATTGATTGGCATTTTAATGCATTTTTAATAAAGTTTTTAAATAGTGAGTTATACAAGCACATTTTAAAGACCAACAGATTGTTCCACACTACCTGAATTGGTGCATAGGGAATAAAACAAGAGATTGTACACGTACTAGCTAGTATCATATAATGTAATAATAGGATAAAATGTATTGGCTTTTTAAATAAACATCCCAAAGAAGGGTTGAACAGACAAATCTGGTAATTTATTTTATTCGATATACCTACCTGAGAGTTAGCGCCTATCCTTATCCACTTATCTAAATCACCAGTATTGGAAAACTAAGAGGGGATATACGCAGTACCCCCCAAAGGTCAGAGCAGCGGCTCATTAGGATAACCTTAATACAGGCTAGCTCCGGTGCACACCATAACTGTACCGTGATTGTAGTCTAGTCAATTCTTTAAGAAAAGAAAACAAAGAGATGTTGGGATTCCAGTAAATCCATATTTTTGAGATATTTGATCCGCAAGAATTCAGCAAAATGCTAGAGAAGATGGCAATAAACAATTGTTATGCTGAACACGATGGGCTTGTGTGCAAGACAATATTAGAACCAGGTACTTAAATATACTTAGATTTTAAGCTCTTAAAGTACCGTAACACACCACGATTTCGCCCGCAAGTTTGGAAGCAACTCACGGGTTCGGTGATGTTGAAACCACATCGCAAGTGCTTTGCGGCGTGTGACAGGGCGAATCGACAGCGATAAATCACTGGTGGCGAGTTGACAGGTTTTAAGCACTGTTATAAAACCAAGCGATATCAACCTTGCGATTTTGCAGGATCGTGCCGTGTGAAAGCGCGATAACGATGTTGAGCACAACTTCAGAGATCCTGAAATCAATCCCGTAGGCGTGCCTGAGTGTTGCGTTTTCCGTGCCCCGTCGGCGGCGATTGGTGGATAGTACTGCGTTCCCATTGGCTGCCTGTGGCCAAGGTGCCATATTTGAATAGCGATATAGTAGAAAGGGCAAATGCGTAATGTAGTGGCCATCTTGCCAGACAAGGCTGACCAATGGTAAAGCAGTTGGGTCGGCCAATCGCAGTGGTAGGGGCGCGGTGAAACACACTCTGGCACGCCTAGCTCTTTGCCGGCGTCAAACAGCATGCCCACATCGCTGATGTGGTTGTGCTGTGTGACGCGGCGATGTGGAAGGGCAAGATCACTTCCGGTCTTGTTCTGGTAATTTCCGGAATGCCAGATCGCCGGAGGTTGCACGCAACATCGATACGTGTAACATCTCTAACGTGATCTTGGCCAAGTGCCAAAAATGTGTGCGCTCACGGGCGATATCGCAGCGATATTGTGGCGTGTATTATGGACAAGAATTTTTTTTCCTATTGAGTACGATCTATATGTATGGACTTCTCTTCGGCACTGTGTTGGATCTTGGTAGAGACGTCTTTCCTGAATCTTCTTGGTCCCCATGAGTATGAGGTCTTTCATGTAAGACATATTGTAAGCTCTTGTGGGAAAAAGCTTCTCTCATATATACTGTAAACCTTTATATACTGAGACCACTCTACTGTAGATGTGAGATCCTTTGAGCAGGAATTGGCCTTCGGTAGATGCAAGCTCTTATAAACATGGGCTTCTGTTTTATTCTAAAGTTTGCTTTTACGTTCTGATTACGGTACTTTTCATTTTCTTTGTTCCTTCTTTTCCAATTGTAAGCACTATAACATTTTTTAGTTAGAAATAAATATTACTATTATGACCACACATTCCATTTTTTTCACTTTGTTCAAATATATTAATTTTCCCAGGTTCGTCCAAGCTACATCAGATGAACAATGACCTCAACCATGGCTCCTGGGTCAGTTTTTGAGAAGATCTGCTGTCAACTTCAAATCTTCTAGTTGAATAAAGGAACAACCCCTTAAAGGAGATACAACCTGGCGCTGAGAGGGTGGTTGTCTCTTTTTTCCACTACCTATTTTTTGTTAAGAAACTACACTAACGTTATTAAATTTAGCTTTCAATAAAATTCACCTGTGTTGAGCCATAATTATTCCCAAAGAATCTCTGTTCTGTGATCCATTTCACCAGTGGTCCAGTCTTCTCAAACATCTTCAACTGCAAGAGGGTAAGAAGTGCATAGGAGGTAGCCTCAATGGAAAGTAGACGGGAGTCTGGCTCAGCCCAGTAGACGTTATCTGGAAACACACAACACATCTATTTATGTGACCAAGTTTAGTTACATGTACTACAATAAATGGCATCTATTTATATAATTGCCTTGTGGTATCTGTCATCGCCTCCTGTGTCTAGTTGTCCCCGTATCACTATGGGGCATTATGACATCACAGTGGGGAATTATGGCATCACAATGGGGTGTTATGACATCATAGTCAGGGGCGGACCTTCCGTGGTGCAGCTGGTGCACTAAAGCCTGCAGGGGGGCCCCCAGCCGACCCCTGTAACCCGATGTCAGAGGAGAGGAGGGGAAGGGAAGCTTCCTGCTTCCCATGCCTGATCCCGCCCCTCCTCTCTCCTCTGTCGTCTCGTCCCCCAGGATCCCGGCTCCCAGTAATGCATACGCCCGCTCAGCATTGCAGGTAGGAGAGTCGACGGCCGCCAGCACCGAAACCCAGCCTCTCCTCGCCGCCAGCCGCCAGCACCCCCGCCCCACCCCACCGGTCCATAGGACTGCCACTGATCATAGTGGGGTTATTATGACATCATAATGGGGAGTTATGTTTCAAAGACATACTGATAGGATGTTTAGAGTGTGAGCTCCAACGGGAACGGTGTTGCAAATGTATGTAAAGTACTATCGAATTAATAGTGCTATATAAATAAATATTATTATTATTATAGTTATGACATCACAATTGGGTATTATGACATCATAGCAAACAGGGAGGAGAGAGCGGACAAGGGGGAGAGATGGCCACTGCCCCCAGCACCACAGAGCCTGCCTCCATTGTGAGGTCACTGCCCTCCTGATGCAATAGGCACCCATCTAGTGATAGCTTAAACTTCTAATAAAATCAATTTAATATCAAACATTCTGTAATACACAAAAAAGCAAAACATTTGTGTCATTATGAAATGTAACATATACACTGGCGATCAAAATTAGAGAACAATGTATGATCACTTGATTTTGTCAGACAGAATGTAGCCTACATTTCATCAACATTTGATGTTTTTTGTGAAAGGGGTGCATCATGCCACTTGAACCGTGTTTTCCAAAATAACTAACTTAATAATATCACCTTAAAACCTTTGTTTTACACAAAACGTGATGATCTTAAGGTACCGTTACACGCCACAACATCGCTGCGATATCGCCAGCAAGTTCACGTGAGCGCGCACGTTTTTGGCACTTGGCCAAGTTCGCTTTGGAGATGTCACACGTATCGATGTTGTGTGCAACCTCCGGCAATCTGGCGTTCCGGAAATCACCAGAACAAGACCGGAAGTGATCTTGCCCTTCCACATTGCCGCGTCACACAGCACAACCACATCAGCGATGTGGGCGTGCTGTTTGACGCCGGTGAAGAGCTAAACGTGCCAGAGTGTGTTTCACCGTGCCCCTACCACTGCGATTGGCCGACCCAACTGTTTTACCATTGGTCAGCCTTGTCTGGCAAGATGGCCACTACATTACGCATTTGCCCTTTCTACTATATCGCTATTCAAATATAGCGTCTTTGCCATGGGCAGCCAATGGGAACGCAGTAGTATCCACCAATCGCTGCCAACGGGGCACGGAAAACACCCAGACACGCCTATGGGATTGATTTCAGGATCTCTGAAGTTGTGCTCAACATCGTTACATGGCACGATCCTGCAAAATCGCGAGGTTGATATCGCCTGGTTTTATAGCTATGCTTAAAACCTGTCAACTCGCCGCCAGTGATTTATTGCCGTCGAATCGCCCTGTCACACGCCGCAACGCACTTGCGATGTGGTTTCAGCATCGCCAAACCCGTGAGTTGCGGGCGAGATCGTGGTGGGTGATGGTACCTTTAGAGAACAGCAATGACTGTAGACAGAGAAAGATTAACACAAAATGTTGTGAAGGTTACAACAGTCACCAATTAGTAGGAAGTGTACAGGCCTTTGCTGTGTGCAGGCCTTTGCTTTGTATAGGTCTTTGCTGTGAATGACTTTAGCACAACTGCGGCCACAGGACATCACTAGTCTCTCTCTGCCCTGGGGGGATTTGGCTCCACTCTTCTTCCAGTCTCTTCCACAGTTCTGTGACTGTTGTGGGTTTCTTGGCCATAACTTTGTCACCAATGATTTTCCAAAGGTTTTCTACTGGGTTTAGATCAGGACTGTGGGGCCCATTTCATTGTTTCAGTGTTTTCTGTTTCAAGGCACTGCTGTCCCCATTTTGCTATATGACAGGGGACATCGTCCTGAAGGGAAATTGCTGCTGATTGAGGGCTGAACGCTAGCTCTTTTTTGATGCAGCTTTTTAGAATCTGCATCAAAATCTTCATGTCTATTCTGAGGCCAGCAAAGTCTATAACAGGTCAGAAATGATGTGTCCACTTGCTTTTTTTTCACATTGCAAATGTGGATTAGATTTCTTTTTTCTGCCCCAAAAATCTGCACCAAATCTGCAAGGAAAAACAACATTGGCACAGCACTTCTGAATTCTCAAAGACTTTGCCGCTTCAGGATAGACATGCCGATTTTGATGCAGATTTCATATATCTGATTCAAAAGAAGCATCAAACAATGTACAGTTGTCTTTACTTGTTACACAGCAGCCCAACTTTAAATTAATCTATTATATAATTGTCTAAGGGTGTTTTGAGTGTGTCTATCGCCGAAATCGCGCGCCATACAGAGGCCGCTCCGGTGGGCGCCAATGAGCGCAGGCTATGCATATTGGCACGAGAATTCAAAGCTTGCAGCCGGCAACAGTGGTGCGTCAGCGCCGCTGTCGCTGAAGCCTGGGGACAGTGGCGCGTTAGCACCGCTGTTTGCCGGGATATACAGGTAACCCGCCGCCCCCACTTCGCCTCTCCCCCCACGTCCCCACCTCGCCTCCTCTCTCGCCTCCCGCTGTTCTCACCCGTCTGTACACAGGGCGGGCTGTGTGATGTCACATCAGCCCACCCTGTGTACAGACAGGTGAGAACAGCGGGAGGCGAGGGGATACTACCCCCCGCCTCCCATCCCACCCGCATCCATACTGCCCCCCCTCGCCTCCTGATGTTCTCACCCGTCTGTACACAGGGCGGGCTGTGTGATGTCACATCAGCCCACCCTGTGTACAGACAGGTGAGAACAGCGGGAGGCGAGGGGGATACTACCCCCCGCCTCCCACCCCACCCACATCCATACTGCCCCCCCCCGCCTCCTGCTGTTCTCACCCGTCTTCTCCGTCACACTGCAGTCATGTGACAGGGCGGGCTGATGTGAAATCACACAGCCCGCCCTGTCACATCACAACTACAGAAGACACGTGAGAACAGAGGAGGGTGAGGGGGATCCTGCCCCCCGCCTCCATCGTGCCCCCCCACATCCATCGTGCCCCCCCCCACATCCATCCTGCCCCCTTCCCCCCCCAGGCTCCATGCTGCCCCCTGGCTCCATCCTGCCCCCCCCGCATCCATCCTGCCACCCCAGCTCCATTCTAACCCGGCCCCCCCGGCTCCACCCTGTCCCCTCCCCGCCGACTCCATCCTGCCCCCCCCCGGCTCCATCCTGCCCTTCCCCCGGCTCCATCCTCCCTCCCCCCCCCAGCTCCATCCTGCCTTGTTCACTCCATCCTGCCCCCCCCTGGCTCCATCCTGCCTTGCTCGCTCCATCCTGCCCCCCCCGGCTCCATTCTGCCCCCCCCGGCTCCATACTGCCCCCCACTGGCTCCATCCTGCCTCGCTCGCTCCAACCTGCCCGCTCACTCCAACCTGCCCCGCTCGCTCCATCCTACCCCCGCCGCCATCCTGCCCCCCCCCCCCCCGCCACCATCCTGCTCCTCCGGCTCCAAACTGCTCCTCCGGCTCCATCCTGCCCCGCTCGCTCCATCCTGCCTTGCTCGCTCCATCCTGCCCCTCTCCCTCCATCCTGCCTCGCTCCCTCCATTCTGCCCCACTCCCTCCATTCTGCACCACTCCCTCCAATCTGCCCCGCTCCCTCCACCCTGCCCCCCGCCTCCATCCTGCCCCCCCTCCTCCTCCATCCTGCCCCCCCCCCGGCTCCATCCTGCCCCCCCGGCTCCTTACTGCCCCCCCTCGGCTCCATACCACCCCCCCAGCTCCATCCTGCCCCAGTCGCTCCATCCTGCCTCACTCGCTCCAATCTGCCCGCTCGCTCCAACCTGCCCCGCTCGCGCCATCACGCCCCTCTGGCCCCATCCTGCCCCGCTCGCTCCAACCTGCCCCGCTCGCTCCATCCTGCCCCCGCCACCATAATATACCGCCATATACTATAGTGCTGCTATACATGTGCTGTAATGTACCACCATATACCATAGCGCTGCTATATATATATATATGTAGTTCACTCACGTTGACTTAACAAGTTCTGTCAGTCACAGTATGTCAACTACATACATATTCTAGAATACCTGATGCGTTAGAATCGGGCCAACATCTTGTCAATAAATAAATTGGGTTTTAATAAAATGTATATATGTTTTATTGTAAATTAAGACAGTTACAATACGTTGCAAAATTGCTTGTATTTTACCTGTAGATGCAGACATGAATTTATTGATGTCCTGCAGACTTTCAGCCTTAGCCAGTGCATAGGAAGTAAGGGCAATGGAGTAGGGTTTCTTCAGGTGGACATAATGATCTGTAATATACTCTACAGCCTTCTCAATGCTTCTAGGTAGATTCTGGATGTATAAGAAACTAATGTGTTAGATGTGAATAGGTAAAATTTATGTAAAGCATAAACATTATATGAAACATATTGTACTGCTATATGTTACATTATATATACTTTGGATGTTGCTCATGGGTGGGCTTTTATGTAACAGCACACCATGTGGTTAGTCTTAGTATTACAAGTAAAATATAGCAATGGATATTACAGCTTTCCCAAATATTCAGATGAACGAGCTATATAAAATCATTAAATATAACAGTGTTAAATGACATATTTTCCTGCATTGATTTATGCTATGATATATCCCTTCAACAAACAAAAATTAAACGAAATTGCAGCCCAAAATTTGATGAAAAGTGAAATTTTATTGGTATAACAAAGGATCACAGAGAAGAGGAGAGGGTCAAAATTCAACAGGACATAGTGTGTCACAAAGGGATGCATATATAAGATTTTACACTTATAAAATTATTTTGTATTTGATGGTATATCCTTGGTGGCAGAATTTTATCATATGGTTAAGGCCACGTTTAAAGTGCTATAGTGCAATACTCAGCGTGTCAAAAGATGTAAATCTATATCATTAAGCTACATCACCATAGCAACTTGGAATCGTTGCACATAGTACATTAATACATTATTGCTACATACATTATTGCTTATGGCTAGTGTTTATTTAGACCAAGGTCAACAATTATCAACGCAATGAGCCTATCCATGGTCCTCTGTGTCCTCACAGGAAACACCAGTAGCCAAGGAAAAAAGGGGCAAAAAAGCATTTCACACCACAAGATTGTATCCAATAAGGAAGGATATATCCAACCTATACAACAGCACTAACAATAAATTAGTAGAAACAAATTTATGTGCACCATCCAACACTAGATATATCTACAATACCATTAGAATCATTCACAAAAGCTTGCTGTGTCCCCAATTACATGCAACATTACTTAAACAAGGCAAATAGCTGGTGCATGCACAATAACAACCATAAATCCAGCCAGACAAGATATAAATAGCCAAATGATAACAGTAGATTCTGGATCGCTGAAATACAGCAATCACCGTGTAGCATGTGGAAACCACTGTATAGCATGTGGAGAACACTAACAGCCTAAGTAAGGGAACATGTATTTTACCTCAGCGTCCTGTCAGAGAGAAACAACCCGACACGTGTTTCGGCGGAAGTGCCTTCGTCACGGGGCTTGTATGTGCAAAGGGGGAGTGTGTCTTTAAAAAGGCAAAGCAGCCAATCGCTATCCAGCAGCCTGATTACGCTGACGTCGACTCGCGGCTGTCATGGTGATGAGGCGGCACGCCGGCGTCAGATCACATGATACATCACGCGATCCCCAATTACCATGGAACAGACGCCGACGCTTCGCCCGCCCACCGCAGCCAGCGAGTGGAATACAGCACAGACAGGGGAAGCGATTTGTGCTGAAATAAATACGCGATGCCCACTGATTGGATGCGACTCGCTTATACAGCTAGTGATATATATATGGAAGCCATATAGAAAGGAAAATATCAAATCCAACAGATGGTTTAATTATACAGTATCCCATTTCATCATACATACATATAGTATCAGTAGCTATACATAGAGCGGTAATAAATTGCAATGTATTATAGTCAATTAGCAATGTGGGACAGATATGCATTTAAAGGTGTACACTAGATATAGTTATTTGCAGGTATATATTCATTTAAAACAAAAAATAATAATAATAGAGATCAATAGATCAAATATACCATACAGTTACCGAACAATTTATGTCAAGGACAAACCATTAAACTCTTTATATTTGACCATCAATAGCCTAGCCAACCATGCAACGATGTGCTCATATTTATAGCACCCATATTAACATATATGGAGACTTAAATAACATAAGTACAGCAGACTGTAGATCGAATATTCAGGAGATTATATCTACATCTTGATAGACGTCATCTTCATTATAGCATATCTGTGTTCATTCGCTCAAATCAATGAGGGAGCATCGAATCATAATTTTTAAACCTAATAAAATCAAGAAAGAAGAAATAAGTAAATATAAAAACACACACTTCTGACCATTAGATAAATGGAATAAAACTGAGGTTTTCATTGAGCCCTTTGGTTGGACCGTTTGAAGTGTCCAAATCCATTTGCTTTCTTTTTGTGCTAGACGCTTGCTTATGCTACCACCCCTTTCGTCCAAATCCAATATATCAATACCTTTGACCCTCAACAATCTACCATCACAATTGTGATGGTTGTAAAAATGTCTGGGTATTGTCTTGAGTGTACTCACATCACTCGTACCCGCGGCTGCTTGAATGCCTAAAATATGCTCACGTATTCTCACTTTAAGTTGTCGTGTAGTGAGTCCGATATAGATTTTCGGACACGGACAGGACGCAAAGTAAATAACATTACGTGATGTACATGAAATCCTATGTTGGATTTTGAATGTTTTGGTTCCTGATGAATTAGTGAATTCTTTACTTCGATCTACATTCGGACAAGCAACGCAGCTGCCACAGGGGCTACATCCAACTAATTTGGTAAATTGGTCGAGAAAAGTTAGTTTATCCGTCCCCTTATAATGACACTACTACAAAGATATCTATCTAAAAAACTTATTCCTAGAGGCTTGCGAGTGCGCACCACCCCTTCGTTTCCAATAACTAATGAAGTGTTCATTAAAAAATGGGAGGCGGCCTGCAATTTATGTTCTGAAACACTGATGGGTCTACTTGTGGATCTTAATACTGATGCCATTAATGAAATCGATCTAGTACTGGATGAAAAGCAGCAGTCCTTCCGCAACATGTGCCCCCCTGATAAGATTCTAACCTATGAAACCAGAGTGGAACAGAAGCTAGATGCTTTAGTGAAGAAAATTAGTACTACGCACGCTAGAAAATTTTCCCGTGATCTTAATGATGTGTTGACCAATATGGTCTACATTTGGAAAAAACCGGAAGTTGTCACTGATTTGATTAACCGAACTCCATCACAGTCTTCATTGTCATCCTGTGGTGAAATGCTCGAGGGTCCCAGTACTACAATGGTGACAAGATCCGGTGCGGTAGCTGGTGCAAGAACAAGAACAAAAACTAGCTTTATGCAACGATTTAACACCACCTATAAATCACCAAAGAGACCCTACAAGAGAAACAACAAGGTAATCAATTTGAGTGACCGCGTGCTATCTAATGATGATATCTCCCTTTTGGAGAAGGGTCTTTCCTTCTGTCCTGTCTCTGAGTTTCATATGTTTACGGCCATAAAGGATCTTCACATCTTTGCTCGTTCCCTCCTTTTTAAAAAACATTTCTATGATGATTCTTTACGGTGTCTCTTCCCCACAGAAGAAGAACAAGGCACACTGAGATCATTGGAGGGACTTACGGAGGAGCACAGGACACCGGAGGGAGGTATGGTTCCAGCCAAGATTAGACCTAAATCTAAAAAATCTATCCCACTATCCTCCTGCCCAAACGTTGATCTGTTTGTGCAGGTGGTGAGTCAAGAATTTGGTAAAATTCCAAGAAAACTTAAAAACGATAACTTGACCAAAAATCAGAGAGATAGATTGGAGGAGATTAAGGGGTGGACGGATGTGGTTTTAAAACCGGCCGATAAAGGGGGCAATGTCGTCGTCTGGCCCATTAATATGTATGAGAAAGAGGCATTCCGGCAATTACGGAATCATACTTGCTACAAGCGACTTACGTTCAATCCTCTTAATAAATTTACATCTGAACTAAAAGAAATCTTAAAAGAGGCATTAGACGACGGCATTGTCTCCCGAGATCTATGTACGGCCCTTACGGTAGATGAACCCACGATCGCAACCCTTTATCTTCTCCCAAAGATACATAAGTGCGAACATAATCCTCCAGGCCGACCGATTATTTCCGGGAATCACGGCTACCTTGAAAACATCAATCAATGGATCGATACTAAGATCCAACCCCTAGTAAGTAATCTCCCTTCGTATATTAAGGACACGGGTGACTTTTTGAGACGAATCGACGGCCTCTGTATTGAGAATGATTCTATTCTGGTTACTTGTGACGTTGAGTCCCTGTATACCAATATCCGACACTCAGATGGTCTAGAGGCCGTCGATTCGTTTTTGAGTCACTCGTGTTCCTCAGATGGGATGAAGGACTTTATGTTGCGACTGTTGGAGTTTTCTCTCACACATAATTTCTTTTTATTCAAAGAGTCCTTCTACCTGCAGCTCCAGGGCACTGCAATGGGGGCGTCATTTGCGCCCGCCTATGCAAATTTGTTCCTGGGGCTGTGGGAGAAGGACCTATTTCTGTCAGACAGATCGAGCATGATGGACCGTGTCCTCCTTTGGACACGGTACATCGATGATATCTTTCTGATCTGGCAGGGTACTGTGGAGGCATTGGATGATTTTATTAAATGCCTAAACTCCAACAGTCGTAACATACATATCACCTACCAATATTCTCCCAATATGGTTGAATTTCTTGATGTAAAAGTGAGCCGTGATTCCCTGAACTATCTCCATACCACTCTGTATCGGAAGCCAACTTCCACAAATACGTTATTGCATTCTTCATCATCACATCCCAACTATATGGTGAGGTCGATCCCGGTGGGCCAATATCTTCGCCTCCGGAGAATCTGTTCCTCAGACAAAGAGTTTGAAAGTCAGGCAACTATCCTGAGAGATCGATTCATTGAAAGAGGGTACAGTCGGAGGACGCTTAAGAGGGCATACCATCGAGCCAAATACCTTAAGCGTGACTCCTTACTGTATCGCTCAAACACTAAAGTGATCTCTAGTGATGTAGCCCGGTTCTGTACAACATATAATACGGGATTCGAACAAGTACGTGAATGTCTCTCAGGGGCATGGCCGATTTTAATGGCGGATCAAACTCTACGAAACATCTTACCATCTAGACCCCTACTTACCGCACGGAGACCTAGAAATCTCCGTGATTGGTTAGTTCGGAGTCATTATAAGGGGACGGATAAACTAACTTTTCTCGACCAATTTACCAAATTAGTTGGATGTAGCCCCTGTGGCAGCTGCGTTGCTTGTCCGAATGTAGATCGAAGTAAAGAATTCACTAATTCATCAGGAACCAAAACATTCAAAATCCAACATAGGATTTCATGTACATCACGTAATGTTATTTACTTTGCGTCCTGTCCGTGTCCGAAAATCTATATCGGACTCACTACACGACAACTTAAAGTGAGAATACGTGAGCATATTTTAGGCATTCAAGCAGCCGCGGGTACGAGTGATGTGAGTACACTCAAGACAATACCCAGACATTTTTACAACCATCACAATTGTGATGGTAGATTGTTGAGGGTCAAAGGTATTGATATATTGGATTTGGACGAAAGGGGTGGTAGCATAAGCAAGCGTCTAGCACAAAAAGAAAGCAAATGGATTTGGACACTTCAAACGGTCCAACCCAAAGGGCTCAATGAAAACCTCAGTTTTATTCCATTTATCTAATGGTCAGAAGTGTGTGTTTTTATATTTACTTATTTCTTCTTTCTTGATTTTATTAGGTTTAAAAATTATGATTCGATGCTCCCTCATTGATTTGAGCGAATGAACACAGATATGCTATAATGAAGATGACGTCTATCAAGATGTAGATATAATCTCCTGAATATTCGATCTACAGTCTGCTGTACTTATGTTATTTAAGTCTCCATATATGTTAATATGGGTGCTATAAATATGAGCACATCGTTGCATGGTTGGCTAGGCTATTGATGGTCAAATATAAAGAGTTTAATGGTTTGTCCTTGACATAAATTGTTCGGTAACTGTATGGTATATTTGATCTATTGATCTCTATTATTATTATTTTTTGTTTTAAATGAATATATACCTGCAAATAACTATATCTAGTGTACACCTTTAAATGCATATCTGTCCCACATTGCTAATTGACTATAATACATTGCAATTTATTACCGCTCTATGTATAGCTACTGATACTATATGTATGTATGATGAAATGGGATACTGTATAATTAAACCATCTGTTGGATTTGATATTTTCCTTTCTATATGGCTTCCATATATATATCACTAGCTGTATAAGCGAGTCGCATCCAATCAGTGGGCATCGCGTATTTATTTCAGCACAAATCGCTTCCCCTGTCTGTGCTGTACTCCACTCGCTGGCTGCGGTGGGCGGGCGAAGCGTCGGCGTCTGTTCCCATGGTAATTGGGGATCGCGTGATGTATCATGTGATCTGACGCCGGCGTGCCGCCTCATCACCATGACAGCCGCGAGTCGACGTCAGCGTAATCAGGCTGCTGGATAGCGATTGGCTGCTTTGCCTTTTTAAAGACACACTCCCCCTTTGCACATACACGCCCCGTGACGAAGGCACTTCCGCCGAAACACGTGTCGGGTTGTTTCTCTCTGACAGGACGCTGAGGTAAAATACATGTTCCCTTACTTAGGCTGTTAGTGTTCTCCACATGCTATACAGTGGTTTCCACATGCTACACGGTGATTGCTGTATTTCAGCGATCCAGAATCTACTGTTATCATTTGGCTATTTATATCTTGTCTGGCTGGATTTATGGTTGTTATTGTGCATGCACCAGCTATTTGCCTTGTTTAAGTAATGTTGCATGTAATTGGGGACACAGCAAGCTTTTGTGAATGATTCTAATGGTATTGTAGATATATCTAGTGTTGGATGGTGCACATAAATTTGTTTCTACTAATTTATTGTTAGTGCTGTTGTATAGGTTGGATATATCCTTCCTTATTGGATACAATCTTGTGGTGTGAAATGCTTTTTTGCCCCTTTTTTCCTTGGCTACTGGTGTTTCCTGTGAGGACACAGAGGACCATGGATAGGCTCATTGCGTTGATAATTGTTGACCTTGGTCTAAATAAACACTAGCCATAAGCAATAATGTATGTAGCAATAATGTATTAATGTACTATGTGCAACGATTCCAAGTTGCTATGGTGATGTAGCTTAATGATATAGATTTACATCTTTTGACACGCTGAGTATTGCACTATAGCACTTTAAACGTGGCCTTAACCATATGATAAAATTCTGCCACCAAGGATATACCATCAAATACAAAATAATTTTATAAGTGTAAAATCTTATATATGCATCCCTTTGTGACACACTATGTCCTGTTGAATTTTGACCCCTCTCCTCTTCTCTGTGATCCTTTGTTATACCAATAAAATTTCACTTTTCATCAAATTTTGGGCTGCAATTTCGTTTAATTTTTGTTTGTTGAAGTGTAAAGAGTAGCGATAAGCCCCAATCCCTGCACATGGTATGTGCATAATGTGCAGATTTGGTTTAGTAATACCGAATGAATATATGTTGATGTTTCGATTTCCTATGATATATCCCTGCATTATGTTAGTATAAGCATTTATTTATTCAAGTTGACTGCTGTCCTGTGTAGGAGAGAAGATTGGTAGAAACCACCTCTCACCTGTTCCCACCTCCTTATTAGCAAATGTAACTCAACCTGTAAAAAGGGTTATTGCAAGTAAGTTTTACTTCATCAATGAGGAAATCAGAGCTGAAAAGCATTTTATTGTGTTCATTTTCTTCTGCCTGACGGCAGAAAGGAAGTGTGAACTGGATGTATTTTTTTGTAGTAATAAGCAAGTAGTAAGATATTCGGGCTCCGATAGCTCTAATCAAATACTTTGAATAGTGATGAGCGAGCATGCTCGCCGGTAGTCGGTGCTCGCCCGAGCATTTCAGTACTCGAGATGGGTCTTTGTTGTATTTTTGGATGGCAGCCAGGTGCAGTACAGGAGGCAGGTATGGGCTGCCCCTACCTCTAGCTGCCTATTTTTACCTTTCTGGAAACCAAAAATAAAGGGAAGTACTTTTTTAATTATTTCATGAATTTTAGGAAATAATAAAAAAAAAACATTGTGAGGTCTCAACTACAACTAGTCAACTTGGGGCAGGAATCCTCAGCATGGGATGGCCAAAGCTTTCTGAGCCCTCCCTTCTGTGAACTACAGCCCATAGCTGCACAGAACATGGCACATTCACAGAAGCTCAATTTTCTGGTGCTGTACCCTGACTTTGCCAGCAGCCCTGGTGTTGGCAGCACATTGGGTAATAAAGGGGTTAATGCCAGCTTTGTATTGGCAGCTGGCAGCCTGAAATTGATACTGTCAGGCCAATATTAGACTCACCGACTATGAATTTCTAGTAGTGATGTGCAAACCCGAACTGTAAAGAAAACGCTTCTCTCGCTCACTTACGACTGGGCTCTGGGTCCAGTTCTGCATGGCTCATCTGAGTTTACACTCATGCATGAACTGAGATAACCTCAGCTGCCAGTCTGTGCCTGCTCTGTCTGCAAGCAGACGTCTTTGTCTGCTGGTAGAGATGTAGCAGAGCTGAAGATAAGAAGACACCCAGTGGATTATATCAGAGGGAGGGTTTTATTTGGTAATAAAGATAGAGACCATAAATGTTTTGTGTTGTATTTCTAATAACAACATTTTTTCTCTGTATTGTTTTTTTTAATGTTTACTAGAAACTTATGGTGGCTGGGTCGAATATTGGCATGACATCATGATTTTCAGGCTTATTGCCAGCTAACAATACAAAGCTGTTAATATTTTTTTAACCAAAATTGAAAATAATATCCTACATAAGATAAAAGAAACAATCAAAGCATTTAAAAGTATGAGAAGTAAACATTATTGATCAAGTCTTTGAGAATTATTTTTTATGTTTCTTTTAAATCCCTACAAAATTAAAAACATTTTTTAAATGGAATCTCATTAGACAACATCTAAAAAAATTATCTGTGTGTTGACCTGATAAATGCTATGACGTAAGCCATTTTATGGAATTTGTCATCAGAAATTGACCTACTTTTTAATTAGATTTTTATGTTAATTTTCTTTGTCAAAAACTTTATTTTTCTTTTAAATATCACAATTTGAAGAGAAATACAAAAAAAAATATTGCAATATCATACTGTCCACTTGGACGGCTCTAGACTAGAGATCAGCAAACCTTTCATGGGTCGGTTCGGTTCGGGTTGCCCAAGTTCCCGTTCTTGAGCAAACCTGTTCGGAGTTCGAGAGCTTTACGTTTGCAAAGCTCTGAAGTGAGCATCACTGTGGTGGGGTACAGTTGGTGCTTGTTAGAGTAGTGCTAGCCATGTGCAGTGGTTGATCGGCTCACACTGGACTTAAAATCTCAGTTTTTAGGTGTAGTTGTTACATATTGACTGCATTGTAGTATGGAAGTGCTGCTGCTGTTGTTTAAATGAAGCCTTTTTCCCCTGCTCTCAGTGTGGAGAGAGGAACCTAATGAGCAGGACCTGAGAGAGGAGGTGTGTGCGATGAATATGATTCATACTTAGGTGAGCTAAGGGGCATGCCTGGGTTTATTGCTCCCCACCCCTCGGCCATAAATGGGTCAGATCACATCCACCTGATGTTGCTGATTCAGTTCACTTCTAGACTGTGACCTGTCACCAAACCAGGCATGGTGATCTAATTACAGCACTGGATGCATAATGTCTGCAGCATCCAGCCAAGGGGTCCCCCAGCACTGGAGCAGCCCTGTACCCCGAGATAATACACTTAGAAAACTTACATGCTGCAGCCATTAAGGAGGTGGCTAGGGGCAGGAGCCGAAGGGCAGATTCACACCCTCTGCATATTTAATCTGCCCACCGCTGCCAATCATTCTCTCCCTCTTCAGCAGCATTAAACAGCGGGGCCAAACAGCAAGTTCTGAAAAAAAAAATACCTTTGTTTAATGCTGCTGAAGAGGGAGAGAATGATTTGCAGCGGTGGGCAGATTAAACATGCAGGGGGTGTGAATCTGCCCTTCGGCTCCTGCCCCTAGCCACCTCCTTTGGCTGCAGCATGTAAGTTTTCTAAGTGTATTATCTCGGTGTACAGGGCTGCTCAAGTGCTGGGTGACCCCTTGGCTGGATGCTGCAGACATGCTGCATCCAGTGCTGTAATTAGATCACCATGCCTGGTTTGGTGACAGGTCCTCTTTAAAAACCATCAAACGGGAAATATGAGTCTAAAATACCCCCAGTGGCCAGTACGAGAACTGCAAAAAATCAGATTGTGATGCAAAACAAATAACATGGTAAAATATTATAAAGAAATACATGTAGCATGAAAATTTTATTTTAAGGGATATTCACATCTCCAAGATCCTATCCCAATATGTTGTAGGTGTAATATTAATATTAGCAAATCCTTTAAGTTATGTCATTTTCTGATGATAAAATTCCACAACATCATAAAATCACATATGTTTCACTTAGACCTTGTAATTAAAGGGATCCTGTCACCTCCAAAACGCCTCCTAAGCTACCAAAACATGCAGCATCCCATCACTAATCTCACACTCCTTTTGTCTCCTAAAAGCATCCTGTGAAAGTGGATAAAAACGATTTTAATACTCACTCATTAGTGATTATAATTAGCAGGGGCTATATTCTTTAGCCCTTAGGGCGTGTTGTTTTGCAGCCTGAATGATCCACCCTCTCTCTGTGCAGCTTCTGCTGTGATGTGGAGCTGAAGGCAGGACTAATGATTTGCATTCTGTGAGTGATAGAGAGGGGGGAGGGCAAAGCCTGCACAAGCAGAGCACACAGACAGAGAGAGGGTGGATCCTGGAGCTGCAAAACAGCCCGCCCTGGTGACTAAAGAATATAGTCACTGCTAATTATAATCACTAATGAGTGAGTATTAAAACGTTTTTATGCACTCTCACAGGATACTTTTATGAGACAAAGGAGTGTGAGATTAGTGATGGGATGCTGCAGGAACGTGTTTTGGTAGCTTATGAGGCGTTCTGGAGGTTACAAGATCCCTTTAATTCTGATGTAATCTCAATTAAGATTCATAGAAGGTAAAAAATGTAGAGGAGTAGACTCTGATGGCAGTAAAATGGGAGAACTTACACCAACTCGATCCTTACAAGATTCTTTACTTGCCAAGAGGGCAACGAGAACAAAGGCTGTAAGAGTAGAATCCCGCTCAGCAGCTAACTTTGTAATACCGCCCTGTGTAAGAATAAATAAATGGTAAAATTATATACTGTTACAAATATTAGCAATCGCTTCTTAAGCAGATCCAGTTATGTAATAATATATGTAGAATTTTTTTGTCTAACCTTTGTCATTTATCTTCAATTGTTAAAAAGACATGGCTTTTCTTCTCCCACACCGGCAGAAAGAGCTGATGGGCATTTTCTGGTGTGATGTTAGAAGAATGCTGTATTTTCTAATCCAATCAAATGTCTTCTGCTTCTGCTTTTTTAACCACTAAACACTGAGATGTAGTATTTGCAGCTGTATCTTTCTCCTCCCTCTCTGTATTACTCTGTTAGGCTAGGGTCACACTGGGTTATGGACCCATGCTTCCAGCCAGCGCTGACACCAGACAGCGTTAACGGCAAGCGCTGACTGGTAACATGGGTCCATAACCGAGTCTGACCCAAGCCTTAAGACATGTTAATATTCTGAGGAAATACTCATGACTTAGGCTTGGAATTCACACCTAACCACCCTATCTACCGTGTTACCTTAAAAATAAAACAAATACGATAGGAAGAAACCAGTGGTTGTCGTGCAATGATAGCTTTAATCTAACGCATTTCGGAGCCAACCCGGTTCCTTCATCAGGGAACCAGCAAAGTCTTTGTTGCTTCCCTGAGGAAGGAGCCAGGTCGGCTCAGAAAAGCGTTGGATTAAAGCCATCATTGCACGACAACCACTGGTTTCTTCGTATCATTTCACCTTGAAAATAAGACCTACTCTGCAAAAAATCCTAGCTGGATATTACAAGCTTTTAGGACTATGCTTAATATATAATCCCTAATCCAAAAACAAGTGGTAATTGTGGTTCAGCTAAAGAAAAAATAAAGAATATCGAAGGACCCTTCATCAAAGAAAGCAGAAACCCCAAAAGAAAGCAGACACCCCCTACAAGAGAGAAGATACCCCAAAAGAAAGCAGACACCCTCAAAAGAAAGCAGACATCCCCTAAAAGAAAGAAGACACCCCAAAAGAAAGAAGACACTGTCTAAAAAAATGAGACACCGCAAAAGAAAGAAGACACCCCTTAAAACACAGAAGACACCCCTAATGAAAGCAGACACCCCTTTAGGAAAGCAGAAGCCTACAAAAAGGAAGCAGACAGTCCCAAATGAAAGCAGACACCCAGAAAAGACACTGACAAAAGAAAAGACACCCCCCAACAAGAAAACAACCCCCCTCCAAAAAATTAACTGACACTCCGCAAAACAAATAGCACTCACCAGACCCCAAACAATTACAGTTGGCAAGTGCCGATGGCGGATTGGCTCTGGTTGGTTTCACAGTACCGGTTTTGTCAATCCGGGTGAATTCAGCCCTAACCATGTGCAACCGCAGCTGAGAACAATTTTTAAGAGAAACCAAAAGCACAGTTTGCAATGTTTTTGTGTGATTCTAAAAACTGTAAACAATTGTCTCTGGGGCAATGTGGTCTAAAATAAAATGGTGCTCTGTGTAACCCGGATCTGGAGGAAGCTGGATCCCGCTGAATCCAGACCCTGGATCCGGGTATTTTGACAGAACATGCCTAGAAGGCAGTTTTATATGACACACCCACTAGGGGGAATGTCATTTTTGCCTTGATCCATTAAAAAAAGTACACATCTGATGCATCTGATGCATCGTATGCTCCCGCACTGGTATTATGCCGGATTTATCAGCCGGATTAGGAATAATACTGGTACGGGAGCATCCAGTTGCATCAGATTTAACAATTTCATGGGAATGCTGTTTTCTCCGTGTCCCTGCCGGATTCAAAAAACGGTAGTGTGAAACCAGCCTAACACAGAGATTGAACACAGGCATTGAACTGCAACTCTCACACAAATTGGGTACCAGTATCACTCCACATGAGTGATACTGCTTCCAGTTAGCAAAGGGAGCCAACCGCTGTGAATGCGGGGAGACCTGACAGCGACTCAGATTTGGATGTGAGAGGCCATTCACTTGCCAACTCTAATTGTTTGGGGACTGGTAAGTACAGTTCTTTCGGGGGATAGGGGGGGCATCTGCTTTCTTTTTGGGGGAAAATTTAGCAGTTCATAGAGAATAATAAATTTAAGGTGCTAATGTATTTACCCACCAGTATACTACAGTATCTACACCCCAAGAATAGCAGATCAGATAAGAAAGCGAGCATCTAAACCAATAATAAAATTAACACAAAATGTATAATTGAACAAATGTTGATTTTTTTTTTTTGTTCAAGGAAAAAGGTGGATTGTCATTCATGGAAAAATATAAGACATTCCCTGAAAATAAGCCTTAGCATACCTTTCGAAACAAAGAATAATATACGACCCTGTCATATGTTCTGGAGCTTGTGCCCGTGAAAATTTGAACAAATGGCTGATTTTTAAATAATCAGCCCCATGCCAATAATTACTGTGCGTTCCACATTTTAAAGCCTCAGATTATCTTTGTGGAATCGCGATGGAGCTAAACCAAGACTGCATCTTCCATTAGATGAGATCAGGCAGAAATATACTGGTTCCCTGGGGACACAGAACATTTCCAGATCTACCAAAAGTGCAGTAAGAATCCAAACCTCTGGGCAGCAACATGATTCCTTGACAATGGGCAGAAGCTATGGCCGTTCCTTGGCCCTCAGGGTCCGCCCAGGAATGACAGATACAATGTTACCTACAGATATTGTAATCTTAGTTCCTGACATAGCTGAGGATCACTCCCCTGCTCAACATGTGTAAAAAAAATTAAGGCATGTTTAGGTCACCCATGTGACTGGATAGTCAATGATACTAAAAGTAGGTCAAGGCAGCATAGATGACTCCATGTCATGAAAATGCTAAATTATCCTTATATATCATACTCCCTTACATAGCATATAGCACCAGCATATTCCCCATACATTACCATCCCAATTAATGCTAATATTCAAAATTCCCTATCATTATTTCTTTGGAGTGTGGAAGGACAAATCACCAAAATAGGACATAAAACTTCAAAAAAACTCACCAAAATTTAGCTATGTGAAATATTTATTGCACCCAGCTCCACTGGAAGGCAACACAGGTGTCTGAATACCGGTGCTCAGTCTCCTGCAACCCAGGAATGGGGGCAGTTGTGGCACTTGCGACCTGCCATGCTGACAAGGAGGAGACTGGTGGTATACAAGGTTATCAACAAGGCGTCAGTCACACAAGTCTATGTGAGGCAACAGTGTCAGAGCTCAGCCTATTGGTCATACCCAGCCAGTGCTTTTTTCGTAAAAGAATATTTCCCAGTACTGAGGAGCTGGGGGAAAGGGTTGCTGTCAGGCGCCGGCAGCTTGAGGAGCGGGTGCTGTCAAGAACCGGCGGCCGTGATTAGGAAGCGGGGGGTTGCTGTCGGGCGGCCGGGAGATCCTGTGCAGTGGGCGGCATTCCCCATGTAGTTCCGCCCCCCTCTGCATATTTTCCAGTATGCCGTACCACCACGTACCCCCATAAAATAAGCACTGCGCGCAGCTATCAGACAAGGCGGGCCGCTCCGCAACAAATACATGTATCACAAGTGACAGACGCCCCCGCAGCGGGCTCAGCCTCAACTGCAAAGAGATAAAAAGGTGCAACAAAACACTATAGATCAATGTTTCCCAAACTCCAGTCCTCATGGTCCCCAACACATCATGTTTTCAGGATTTCTTTAGAATTGCACAGGTCAAGGAATCATCATCAAGGCATGATCTGTGCAATACTAAAGAAATCCTGAAAATATGACCTGTTGGGGGCTGTGAGGACTGGAGTTTGGGAACCAGTGCTATAGATGAAGATGTGAGGTGTTAGTAGATGTTTTGGCCAAAATAACATAAGCTTGTAACCCACCGTCAAGGGCACCCATGCTTACGAGTCTCCTCCTTGTCAGCATGGCCGGTCGCAGGTGCCACAACCGCCCCCATGCTTAGGTTGCTTAGGTTGTAGGGGATTGAGCACCAATATTCAGACACCTGTGTTGCCTTCCAGTGGAGCTGGCAGTCTACTGCTAGGTGCAATGGATATTTGACATGGCTAAATTTTAGTGAGTGTGGAGGGACACCAGGATACTTGACAGAAACCAACACAATTGTGACACAATTACACACAAAACTCAATTTGCTAATTAAGTGATTTCAGGAGGACATTGGTTACCCAGGATTCTATTTATAGGTATCAGAGTACTTGGAGCTGAATACAAATACAAAACAAAATGTTCAGATTTAATTTTTTTATATAATTTGAAAACCATATACCATTTCCTTTACACTTCACAAATACTTGCTATTTAGTGTTGGTAAATCACATTAAAGTGGCGTGTACAAGTATTTGCCCCCTTCCTGCTTTCTTATTCTTTTGAATGCTTGTCACACTTAAATGTTTCAAATCACCAAACAAATCTAAATATTAGACAAACATAACACAAGTTACCACAAAATGCAGTTTATAAATAAAGGTCTTTATTAGGGGAAAAAGAAATCCCAACCTGCAGGGCCCTGTGTGAAAAAGTGATTGTCCCTAAACCTAATGATTGTCCTTGGAGGCAACAATAGCAACCAAGCATTTGCGACAACTGGCAATGAGTCTTTTTTAACATTCTGGAGGAATTTTGTCCATTCATCTTTACAGAGATGTTGTAATTCAGACATATTGGAGGGTTTTCAAGCAGGAACCGCCACAGGATCTCCGTCAGATTATTTTCAGGACTTTGACTAGGCCACTCCAGTCTTAATTTAAATTTTCTGAAGCTATTCAGAGGTGACTTGCTGGGTCATTGTCCTATTGCATAACCCAAGTGCACTTCAGCTTTAGGTCACAAACAGATGGCCAGACATTCTCTTTCAGGATTTTTTGGTAGAGAGCAGAATTCATGATTCAATTTACCACATCAAGTCTTCAAGGTCCTGGAGCAGCAAAACAACCCAATACCTCCACTATGTTTTACTGCTGGTATGGTGTTCCTTTTCTGAAGTGCTATTGTGGCGCCCCTGCGTCCAGGAGGCCACAAAAGGGAACTGCAGCCAGACAGGTAGTACACTTGTTGCACACCAACACCCTCACAGCCCACATACCCACGTGTAAGAGGAGGTAACATCCAGCCCTGAGATTAGATACTCTATGAGAATGAGGGGTGGTGGATTCAGAGGAGTGGGTTGGGCACACCCGTAGTCAGGTGACTTGAGAGTATATAGGAAGGGGGAGGAGTGAAGGTGTTCAGTATGCCGAGGTGAGCTGAACAGAAAAGACTAAGCAGGCCAGAGAACAGCAGCAGGTTGAGCTGAAGCTGAGCAGACAGAAAGCCACACGTTCTGGAAGAGTGAAGGCAGAAGGACGCAGAATCTGTACTGAGCCAGTGTGAGCCAGAAGAAAGAGAAAGCCTGTCCAGAGCCGGATCCCCAGAAGTGTGGGAGAGCAGAGAGGACGGTATAACCCGGGCCCTAGGAACGCAGCTAAAGCAACTGACTGCAGGCGGAGTAGCCCTCCTATATACCGAGAGAAACAGAGAGAAAGGAGCCTGGTAGAGCCTCGTGCTGGAGGACTGCTGAAGGCTGGGCTAAAGTAGAGTGTCAGCTCTAGAGGGGACCGTAGTTTACCCGGCATCCCCAAACAACACGAAGGGGGGTCTGAGTTTCAGATTGAGATCCCTACCCAAAGGACAGGCAGCTCAGTGACAAACTTAGGACTCACAGAAGCCCGAGTCACCGCCATACTGTCCAGCGTTTCACACACACCCATGGAGATGGAGACCGTTATAGCCCGGAAAGGACACTGCAGACTGTGTGAGGGGTCACAGAGAGAGAGGCCTGGCTGCAGGGAGCAAAGGGAACCCGGAGAGGGAGAATGTGCCCGTGTACTAAGAACCGAACTTGAACTGTGTAAGAACTGTAACCATGCTGTAAAGTAACTTGAAGAGCTGAGAGTAAAGCTTTGGAAAACCCTGGAACTGCTTCCCTTGTGTCTCTGCATGAAAGCTATTCCCTCCTTACAGGATACAGCCTGTCAGCACCAGCCAGGAGGAGAGATCCCTGCAGCGTCTGCAAAGTAAGTGTGTTACACACTCCACAATAGACTTCACCCTTACTGCCCCGGGGAACACAGTTCTACCCACTGGAACTATACCACCTAAGCTGCTATCCCATCGTCCCCGGAGGTTCTGCAGCAACGGCGGCCCCCATCACTGGCCGCATCAAGTGGGTGGCGTCACGACTGACAACCCCTGTAAATATTCCCCTTTTATTGCCAGTTTATGCTGATTTCATGTCAGATAGTAAGAAAAACATGCATATATGTCTTTTTTATACAGTGTATGTCAACTTTTGGCTTCAGCTGTATATAAGATTATCTCAGCACAGGAACATTTTTTTAAACACATCCAATTGTGGAAATTATTATAACTACGTCTATAATTATGGGAAAGCCCCTTTAACAGGGACGTTCCAAGAGAGTGAAGCCCATGGTGAAGACCAGCAATTAGGTGGGAAAGTATAATTCAGATGTACAATTGAAGCTAGAGATTGACAAGTCTCATTTTATTTGTCTATTTGAAGGGTGGAGGGGAGATGGGATTGCGTATGGCAGCAGTAAGGCTAAAATCATCCAAGAGCTATACAACCCAGCCGTTGGACAATAAATTGCAAGACTTTGAGCTTTTGAATTTCATAAATTGATATTTACAAAGTCTTAAGTTTCAATGACTGAAGAAAATCTCTCTAAAGTAAACATGGCACTACTGTTTGCTATCTGTTTTAAACTTGTGCTGTAGTATATCACCATTGTGAGCACTTACAGTACCGTATATACTCGCGTATAAGCCGAGTTTTTCAGCCCAAAAATTGGGCTGAAAAGTACCCCCCTCGGCTTATACGCGAGTCAGTGCGGGGGCTGCTGTATACAGCGGTATACAGCAGCCCCCGCATCCCCAGTAATGCAGGGCCCCCCCCCCTCATGCTCCGGTCACCTGTAAAGCAAGTTATACTTATCAGTGCCCGCTGCCGTCCGTGCCCGCCGCTGCCGACATGCGATCCTCCATCTTCATTCATCTTCTTCCTGCTCTGTGCGCGTCGCAGGCAGTGACGTCATTACCGGCGACGCGCACAGGAAACAGGAAGAAGATGCATGAAGACGGAGGATCGGGATGTCGGCAGCGGCGGGCGCGGACGGCAGCGGGCACTGATAAGTATAACTTGCTTTACAGGAGACCGGAGCATGAGGGGGGGCCCTGCATTACTGAGGCTGCCTGTATACTACCACTGGGACTGCTGTATATAGGGGCCCTGCATTACTGGGGCTGCAATACCACTGGGGCTGCTGTATATAGGGGCTGCAATACCACTGGGGCTGCAATACCACTGGGGCTGCTGTATATAGGGGCTGCAATACCACTGGGGCTGCTGTATATAGGGGCTGCAATACCACTGGGGCTGCAATACCACTGGGGCTGCTGTATATTGGGGCTGCTGTATACACCTCTGGGGCTGCATATACCTCTGGGGCTGCATATACCTCTGGGGCTGCTGTATACTACCACTGGGGCTGCTGCTGTATACTACCACTGGGGAGGCTGCTGTATACTACCACTGGGGAGGCTGCTGTATACTACCACTGGGGAGGCTGCTGTATACTACCACTGGGGAGGCTGCTGTATACTACCACTGGGGAGGCTGCTGTATACTACCACTGGGGAGGCTGCTGTATACCTCACTGCTGGGGGTTGTATACCTGTGCTGGAGTCCACCCTCGGCTTATACGCGAGTCAATAGATTTTCCCAGGTTTTGGGGGCAAAAGTAGGGGGGTCGGCTTATACACGGGTCGGCTTATACACGAGTATATACGGTAATTAAAATAACAGAAGTATTTACTGTTAACGCAAGGAAGGAGCTAAAAATCCTCAGACCTGCCAAAAAGTTTTTAGGGGGTGTGTTAGGACTTTGGTTCTCCATTGATGTTCTGTTCATTGTGACTCTATTTCAAAATGGTATCCACTGCTTTAATCCTGATTATGTGATCATCCCCTCTGCCTTTATAAACCTCAGCCTTCAGTCCACCTGTGCTTGAGTATTTAGTTTGAATCCCTGCCTTCCTGTGCTGTTACAGTCTATTCCACCTCCTCCTCATCTGCTCTGCCTTTATAAACCTCAGCCTACAGTCCACCTGTGCTTGAGTATTCAGTTTGAATCCCTGCCTTCCTGTGCTGCAACAGTCTATTCCACCTCCTCCTCATCTGCTCTGCCTTTATAAACCTCAGCCTACAGTCCACCTGTGCTTGAGTATTTAGTTTGAATCCCTGCCTTCCTGTGCTGTTACAGTCTATTCCACCTCCTCCTCATCTGCTCTGCCTTTATAAACCTCAGCCTACAGTCCACCTGTGCTTGAGTATTCAGTTTGAATCCCTGCCTTCCTGTGCTGTAACAGTCTATTCCACCTCCTCCTCATCCACTCTGGCTTTTCCTCGCCAGCAAATCTCACCTGCCTCCTGTTACTCTCCTGCTTCCAGTTGCTAGCGCTTTGAACCTCAAGACTCTGCTGTTGTTTCCACCTGGCCCTGTGTCACGTAAGCCTTGTGTGCCTTGCCAGCACTTAGGGTGGAAACACACTGGAGTGAAAAAAAACGGTCCATTCCTCATCCAGTAGAGTCGGACGAGTGACATCCATTTTTTGGTCAGTGTGGCATCCGTGTGCTGTCTGTGTGCAATCCGTTTTCTTCCTCAGCAGCTATTTACTGTAGAATCATTTATAGGAACATTTTTTACAGTTGTCTGAGTTACAGAATGATAATGTATTAGTGAAAAAAACGAATGCCTCTTGGATGGTCCACGTGTTGTTCGTGATTTTGTCGGACCCATAGACTTGCGTTGGCGAGTCTCGCACATAAATCGCATACTGTCGCAGCATGTTGCGATTTGTTTCCCGTCCGTGATGTGAATGAGAAAAAAGCAACTGACACTTGCAAATGTGCTCTCGGACATTAAGTAACATTGGTCCGACCGCAATGTGAGAAAATCATGCATTGCAGTCATCCGAGTTTCATGCCAGTGTGTCTGTACCCTTACTGACTTGTTATTTGTGTTCAGCACTCTGGACTTCGGGACTCTTTTTAAAGCTGCACTAATAAGTGTTTGAACGTGATTTTCTGTGGATTCCCATTTCCAGGCCGCTGGGAATGTATTATTCTTAAGAACTATTTCTTGAGACTTTCAGTAGCTGTCTTCTTAATGAACTTAGGCCCTTTTCACATCTATGCACCCCTGGGTTTGCCTGCGTTTGCCTGTCCTGTGCTAGCGCAAATGCAACCGCAGGTGCATTTACAGGCAAGTGCAGGCAAGTGCATAGGCGCATAGATGCACAGACCTTGCCTGCACTCGCTGCCCCCATTACCTGCTATGGCCGAGCACAGACAAGCGCAGGAGCCAAAAACCCGGAAGCACAAGTGTGAATGTGCCAGTGTCACCGTGCATGCGCTTGGCCAGCTGCACCCGGAAACGCTTAATGTGCCATTCCGGGTGCATCTAGCCAAGTGCATGCGCGGTGATGTCGGCACATTCACACTCGTGCTTCTGGGTTTTTGGCTCCTGCACTCAGCTGTGCTCGATCATAGCAGGTAATGGGGGCAGAGAGCGCAGGGGAGTGCAAGGGCCTATGCTCTTGTCTGCACTTGCTGTAAATGCACTTGCGTTTACATTTGCACTAGTGCGGAGAAGGCAAACACAGGAGAACCAAGGGGCGCATAGATGTGAAAAGGGCCTTACTCTTGCTGCACTTAACTGTATTTACCACTTGTGAATATTATAGACTTGTTCACCTTAAAACTTTGGTTTCAGTGTATAGTCTGTGCACCCATTTGCAAATAGATCCCTAATTAATCCTACAGCACATTACATGGTGGGAAATCCACTCATGAGACAAAGAATTGTAAGGAGTTTGGTCAAATTGGGCAGATGCTGGGAGTGGTCCTAATGATTATGCAAATACGTATCCTGCTATTTGTTACTATGTCACACATACCTAAATTTATGCATGAACTGTGTGTGGTATATAATAATAGGTCTACTTTGTTGAGATAGGAAAGCTTTGGAAATCACCGCCCTGCGCATTTCTTTAATGCTCATCGTCGCTGTAGAAAGAATCTCAGAAACTTTTCAATGAAGTATAAACTACCTCAACATTACTATGGTATCACAGTAATATAATGGATAATTGAAATCATGAAGAAGTAATTGACAAATGTTTAATAATCGACTTCATAAGATCTCAGCCTCCATCAATTACCAGTTTTACTGCTTCCAAATTAGTTAAAATCATGTTCCCATGTCATTACATTAGTGTTTTTGAGATTCTTGTACTCACCACCATGTCTTGTGAGTAGACAGGGGCATCCTCTCTAAATTCCCCATCTGGATTTTGCTTATTTAGAAGGAGCCACTTCACTGAATCACATATCAAACTTTTATCCACATCGACAACAGTTGAAGCCAAGGAAAATACTTTGACCACATAAGCGGTGAGCCTGCAAAGAATTACATTGTGTTTAATAATAACAGAGGGAGCCTAGAGAGATAATAACCAAAATGTTGTTAAAGTAAGCAGGGTGGTGCTTAATGTGCAATGGGAGGAGTTTCAATAGTAAAAGAACCAGAGTGTGGGGAACAAAAAAAATGGATAACAATACGGTACAGGTTGTGTTCAGTTTAGAGAGTGTGTGATCCTCGAAACTCAAATTAAACCTCTTTTACATTCATATAGGGGAATTAGGCCATATAATAATTAAATCTGGAGAGTAAATTTTACTTTTGGTATTTCATTTAACATACTAAACGTTTTATTAGATATGTAAATGAGGAGACCTTGGTTCACCCTTGGTCTGGCCAAGGGCTCTGTGCACCGTTCTGTGCCTCAGTTACAATCCTCTACACCTTCCGTTGCTTTACAGCATTTGCTTGGGAGCACTAACCGGAATTGAATCCCCAGCCCAGTGCACAATTACATTGAGAGCACATAAAGTGTCAGTGTGTGCAGGCTTTTATCCCCTGAGATAGCTTACTGCACACACAATGCTACAGTTGCAGATAGGCATTGCTGTTATGAGAGATGAGAACTAATCCACCCAGACACTGCACTCTGACACTGCAAGGGTCAAGTGAAAGCAAACAATTTTATTATGTGCATGCTTTCAATCCCCTCCTCTGTCATCTATGGATCGATCACATATGTGAAGTTCTTGAGAACTTTGAGCATTGCACCAAAGTTGTGAGTAGTGAGTGATCAGTTAGGCTATTATCAGCACACCTATTCTGCTGCTCTGTCTGTTTATACAATCACTGCATAATCTCAAAGAGGAAGCTTTGAATAACCAACATGTGGCTATGGATCAAGAATTCCCAATGGGTGATATTACCCAGCCAAGCCAATATTCCGAGGCAACATTGGGTGATTATGAGGAAGATGCGGAGGGTGAGGAGGGGGAAGATTTGTTTTTCTGTGCAACCAAGGAGACTTCCATTGCTACACATGGGCTCCCAACCCCAGCTGGGATGGGCTGGAGAGGATTAGGTGGAGGAGGAGGCGAGGCAGCGTGAGTAGAGGATGTTTGAAGCTTGGCCCACATGGCACAGTTCACATTTAAGTGTCTGTTTCAAGACCCTCATGTGATACACATTTTGGCCAACAACCTGTACTGTTTGGCCACCTTTCTCAACCGTCACTACAAGGATAATATTTCTTCTCTCTTTTTGGAGTCACAAAAGGGTTGCACTATGGAATCTTTCAAGAGGTGCCATTGTACATCAGTTACTGAAAGCATAACCCTCTGACAAAGCTGGCGGCAGAGGTACCTCTTTTCAACAGCAAGGATTAATGGGGAGAGACACGCACAACACTGCTGCAACAGAGGAGGGGGGGAATGTGCACAAACTGGGCCATCTAATATATAAAGCTGAATGTGTGTATGTATGTATATCCGGGATTGGCATCTACACCGTCGCAACTACAGCCACAAACTTTTGCACAGTCACACATCTGGACCCCGAGAGCATCATAGGCTATGTTGTGAGGTGAAAGTTTAACCCTGCGTGCTCCAGTTCACCAAACAATTTTGCCCCTATCTACATAATGGGGAAAAAGTGAAAGGAAAACTGTGGGAGGAAAATGGACAGCTGCCAGCTACAGCCACACAATTTTGCACAGTCACACGTCTGGACCCCGAGAGCGTCATAGGCTATGTTGTGAGGTGAAATTTTTACCCCGCGTGTTCCAATTCACCAAACAATTTTGCCCCTATCTACATAATGGGGAAAAAGTGACAGTTACCAGTTGACAGTTGTAAATGTGAGGGGCTTAATGACAGCGCCAAAGACTAACAGCATAGACCAGCATATAGTCACTAAGGTGGGGCCCAACATGGGATATTCACCACGCATGGGGACATGTATACATACCACACGCACACAAAGAGTAACAGCAAGTGTATAGTCGCTAAAATGCAGCCCCAACATTGGATACTCACCACGTACCCGAACACACACACACCACAAAGAGACACACACAACACAGAGACACACACACCCCATGGACACACACACACCCTATAGCGACACATGCACTCACCCCACAGGGACACACACACCACAAAGAGACACACACAACAATAGACATACACACCACACAGACCCCCCCACAGTGACACACACATACACACCCTATAGGGACACATGCACTCACCCCACAGGGACACAAACACACATCACAAAGAAACACACACAACTCAAACACACCACACACAGACCCCCCCCACAACGACACACACACATACACACCCCATAGGGACACAATCACTCACCCCACAGTGACACACACACACACCACACAGACCCTCCCCCACAGGAGCACACACATACACACCCTATAGGGACTCATGAACTCACCCCACAGGGACACACACACACACAGCCACCACAAAGAGACACACACAGCACAGAGACCCACACACCATACAGACCCCCCCACAGACACACACACACATACACACCCTATAGGGACACATACACTCACCCCACAGGGACACACACACACACCCCAGGGACACACACACCACACAGACAGACACAGATGTGCACAAATCGTTTCACACAACTCACCTCATACATGTGCTATCTTTAATTTCCAAAAATAAACATCTGATTAAAAACAGCCAAAGTGCAACACATGTGCCATATAGGGAATTAAGGCAGATGTCAGTCACATGAGCTGTCTATTATGTGCATGTGTGAGGTAACATATACTGCCCGGCCAGGGGAGGGTTTACTGTTGGCTGGAGATTTATCAGGCTGCCTATAGCAACCAATCACAGCTCAGCTTCTATTTTCCTACAGGTCATTAATATGACATATTCAAATTCTATTTTGTTGTAGCTAACATCAGTTATTTATTAACCCGGGCGTAGCCGGGTAGTACAGCTAGTTTTAAATAAACCAGCACATCAGCATATGGCTATCTGTGCCTGTAACAATGCCAAGGAGATAGAAGTTGAACAACATGCTCAAGGGATACTTAAGTGACCATATCTGGGTCATTCATGATGATTCATTTCCCTTGAATTATTGGGTGTTTAAGCTGAACACTTGGCCTGACCTCTCCTTATACACCTTGGAGGGGCTGGCCTGTCCTGCTTTTAGTGTCATGTTGGAGCATGTTTTCTGTTACTCTGGGGCAATCAATCATGACTGATAGGCGCACATGCCTCTTCATGGAAAATGCAGACAGACTTACTCTGATTAAATTCAACAAAGACTGGATTTCTGCACAGTTTGTAATCGAACTCCTCAAAATGACAGACACACAACTTAAATTCAACAAAAATGTTCATTTTTCAAAATTATATGAACTACAGATGACCAAATCTTGTAAAGTTTGTGTTGGGTTTGCTGAACAGGCATTTTTTTCGCCCACTATAAAAAGGTCATTAAAATACTGAATCCTGTTCAAATCAATGCTGTTACGATATTGGTAAAGCCATAGTGGATCTTAAGCATTGATTAGGAATAGGGAGACAGGTGTAGGCATGGTGCTCAGTGAGCCTAGCTAAATTCACAAAACACACATAAAAGACACCACAAGAAATTTCTCCCAATTTGAAAAAATTATGCAGATTGCAATAAAGTGGCATCAATCCACCCAGAATAAAAAGTGTAATCCAACAAAATACCTTTGTTAGCATTCTGAAAATACTGCTTGGTGGTTGGAACATGTAGAAACAAAACTGTATTACTGTAAAACCACTGACAATTCCCCTGTGTTACCTGCTTCCCAATATATTGTCTAGGAAGCAGGTCCTGATGTTACCTGCACACAACCTGCAGTTGCACATACACAACAAACGTTTAGCATTGGACAGTGGATGTATATGATATATACTTCTGGTTTCAAGCAAAATGTGACCCCCAAATGACTGAAGGCACAAGGAGCAGTGCTTTTTAAAAGACACTAGCAAATGAAACTGCACTATTATACAGTACAGTATACAATGTGTGCTGAAAACGTAGCTCTAAAAGAGTTATTGAACTTAGTGGTCTAATATGCAAGTCGTGGAATGCTATTCTGTCTTCTCTGTGTCCTTATACTATTCTCAGATACTAGACACTGTATTTATAGAACAGAATTTCAAAAGCTCACTAGAACCTTATTAATATTTCAGACTTCTTACCACAGGCCAAGCAAAATCTGTCCCCAAAAATGACAGGGGGAAGATTGAATAACTTTCAGCCAAACACCCTTAAATGGTAGCAGTACTGTTTAGGATTTTACAAGCACTATAGGACTGTATTAACCGGTGAGCTTTTGGTGGCACGATCCTACCCGATTGATTATCAGCACAAAAACAATGGGAAAAATGGCCTTGTGCATGCTTTGTAGCAGGCAGCAGGAAATGTTTGTACCACTGCTTTGCCTAGGGCATTAAATAATTTTTTAAGTGGACTAATGTGGACAGCAGAAGGCAGGCTGTGACCACAAAAACTTTGGGACTGACTGAGTGAGTCATGATATGGTCCCGTTGATCCAGATGTAAGTGTCCCGTATCCGGTGGATCCGTGGTAGTCTTGTGTGTGCTGAGTGACAGGGTTCCTGGTACTAATGTGGGCCCTGAGTATGTAGCATATTGGTTTATGTAAAAATGCCATGAATGCTGTGTCATGCGTGAGTCATAATGGTTCATGAAAAAGTGCCATGTGTGATGACTCGTGTGCAATAGGATGGGGAATGATCCCTCTCATGGTGATAGACGGTGATAGCCATCTTTAGAACCAGACTGAGGTCTGCAAGGGTCGGTGGGTGACGCCTTGAAGTTCTGGGGAAAACGTATGTGAATGTCCTGTAATGTAATGTCATATGGGAATGTCATATAATGCAATGTAAGGATATGCATATTATATGTGAAAATGGAAATACAGTGTTATGGTTTATGTGTTGAAAGCGGTTTATGACAGAAATTAATAAATCCGCTGGTTTTGTTACGTTGAAATGTAGTCGCTGCTGTCATTTTCCCCATGCCAAGCGGGTTGCCCTGGGGCACTACCTCACAATATGTATATATACTTTATTTTATTTTCCCTTATTCATTGACCAGCAGGGCCATGGCCTCGGGCAGCCACCCATGACATCCCAGACTGCAACCGCCTGAGAGCTGAGCACCCAGCCCTGGGGTGCGTCACTTAGGTTTAGATTTCCAGTACATGCGAGGATATTCACATGAGTCATCATCAGGGGGAAATACACAACCTCTGCCCCTTCTCCGAAACGAAGCATTTCATGGGCTGGACTGGTTGCTGTTCTACTGAGCGTGTCAGTTGTCAATTCTGATGTTTGCACAGTAGACTCTTGTCACTGTACAATATTGAAGTGATGAGTCAGCAAAAGAACACACTGTCAGAATGCAGAGACCAATTCTGCCCCCGCAAGTCACATCGCTTTTGGGGATAAGACTGGCCTTTCCCTGTACACTTAACAATCTCCTTACAATGTGATCTGTCAGTGCACTCCCTCACCAGCTCTGTAGAAGTCATAAGCCAGCAAGACAGTGCAAGGTCAGACACATTTTAAGCAGATTTTTAGTGTACAGAAAAAGCAGAAACTAGTCGCTTTTGGGGGTGAGATTGGTCTCTGATTTTCCTGCACACTGGACAATCTACTTATAATGTGCTATGACAGAGTCCGGTCTTGCTGGCTCTGGACTATTCTACTAAGCCAGCGAAGGAGTGCACTGTCATTGTGCACTAAAAAAGAGTAGTGTACAGTGACAAGATACTGAGCAATAGCGTAACGATCGTGGTTGCAGGGGTCGCGAGTGGGACGGGGCCCGTCCCTATAAAGGGCCGGCTCCGTCTACCGCTCCCTGCGCCCACCGATCGCAGTGTGGGGCCCCCGCTTCACATGGATGTGCGTCTCGGAGGACACACATCCATGTGACAGCGCAGTAGATAGGGTCTGTGTGTCAGGGAGGGTGGAGCCTCCTGGTTCCTGCTGCTGCTCCTGCCCCTCACTTCCTCTCCTCTGACATGCCGGCTTCTTGGCCTGCGTTCAACTGTGCCACCTCCTCCCACTTCCTGCTTGAGTGCACAGTGGAGTGCAGGCTGGAGGCATCTCTTCTTCCTCCTGAGTCAGCCCTCAGAGAACACCGCCAGAGCAGCGAGGGAACCAGGAGAGGTAAGTTTTTTTGTTTTTTTTTTGTTTTTTTTTTATAATTAGTGCATTATGGCCAGAGGATTATGGGGGGAAGGGGGGCATATATAAGGCTGCGCATAATACTGCACTATATGGGAGAAGGCTGCATATATAATACTGCACTATATGTGAGAAGGCTGCATATATAATACTGCACTATATGTGAGAAGGCTGCATATATAATACTGCACTATATGTGAGAAGGCTGCATATATAATACTGCACTATATGGGAGAAGGCTGCATATATAATACTATAATACTGCACTATATGGGAGAAGGCTGTATGTGTAATACTGCACTATATGGGAGAAGGCTGCATGTGTAATACTGCATTATATGGGAGAAGGCTGTATATATAATACTGCACTATATGGAAATTATATGAGGCTGCATATATGAGGCTGCACTATATGGAGAGTTTTGAGGCTGCACTATATGGAAAGTTATGAGCCAGCACTATATGGTAGCTTTCGGGGCTACATCATATGGAGAGTTTAGAGACTGAACTATATGGAGAGTTTTGAGGGTGTATTATACTATATGGAGAATATTGAGGCTGCACTCTATGGAAAGTTTTGAGACTGCACTATATGGAGAGCTATGAGGCTGTATTATGCTTTATGGAGGGTCTATGAGAACGGATTATACTATATGGAGAGGCTATGAGGCTGCATTATACTATATGGTGAGGCTATGAGGCTGCATTATGCTATATGTAGAGGCTGTGAGGCTGTATTATACTTGATGGAGAGGATATGAGGCTGCATTATACTATATGGAGAGATTATGAGGCTGTATTATGCTATAAGGAGGGCTATGAGGCTGCATTATGATATATGGAGGGATGTGAGGTTGCATTATATTATATGGAGGATAATAAGCGTTCATTATAATAATTGAATGACTATGGGGCGTACCTTATGAATGGAGGACTATGAGATGCATTATAATACATAGAGGCCTATGGGGGTACATTGTAATATATGGAGGAATTAGGGGATGCATTATAATAATTGGACGGCTATGGTG